>CAEGAF010027630.1:0-46132 GCA_903067075.1 Micropoecilia bifurca | reverse complement strand
CACCCTGTGGAGGAAACCCATTTCGGCCGCTTGTATCCGTGATCTTGTTCTTTCGGTCATGACCCAAAGCTCATGACTATAGATGAGGGTGGGAACGTAGATCGACCGGTAAATCGAGAGCTTCGCCTTTTGACTCAGCTCTCTCTTCACCATGACGGACCAGTACAGCGCCCGCTTCACGGCAGACGCTGCCCCAATCCACCTGTCGATCTCCCGCTCCCTTCTTCCCTCATTCGTGAACAAATCCATGTATCAATTTCATTCAGCTTTACAATTATACATCATTTTAAGTTAATCTATCATTTTAAGTTAATCTATCACATAAATCCTAATAGAAAAACATCAAGAGTTGTGGTATGAGTGTATAAAATGAAGGTTTTTGAAAATGAGCATTTGTGGAGCACTTTTCGGAATAAGTCTGCAAAATAGTTGCAACTGTTTTGCCACTTTTATGCAGAAAGATATGATAAATCAACATACCTACACAAAATTATGAAGCATTGCAAACCAGTAATATTTACTGCAAAGGTACGGTTGTTCTTTGCTTGTGTTCCTCTTGCATGTATAAAAAGCATACATATCATACAACGAAAACGTCCTAGTTTCAAATAACTTTAAATTTTCCAGTGGATGTAAAATGTAGCAGGATCCACTAATACATGGAAGTTGGAGTGGAAGCACCTGCAGATTGTGCTGACTCCTGGGTCTGCCCTCCTCAGTGGAACCGTTGGAGGGGTAATGGATCCATAAACAGCCTCATGGGTAACACTTGGCAAATATGCAGCTGAGCTACTAAGGACTGTATAACGGAGCTGAACACACCCAGCTAACATACTTGTGGGTGTACACAAAGCAAAGAAAAAATCTTTCGGATATGAGACACAATCAATGAATTTTTGCCTGTCCTTACTGGCTCTTTATGCTATAGTTTCTTTAATGGAAAAATCCCAGAAATGTGGGTCATTCTAAAATTGCAGCTTAAATAATAAGCTTTTCAACTTATATCACAACACTTATGTAGATTTTAATAGCTTTGCAACAGGACTTAAACTTTTCCACATGAAGTCTCATTAAAACAAAGAAACAAAAAAACAATCACAACAGCAACAAAAACTGCAGACACGCATTGCTTTTAGCTTGAATTGCTAACACAAGTTAGCATGGCCACCAGAAAATGTCAGATTCTGAAACATATGAAATCATTTTGTGCAAATATATCCATGCACAAATCTCCTAACATCATGGTGTTTCGGTTTGAGATCTGATGACTAGGAAGGCTTTTGATGTATGGTGAACTATTATGTTCAAGAAACCAATTTACGACCATTTGAGCTTGGAGAATTATCATTCTGAGAACAGCCATCAGAAGAATGCTATACTTTGGTCATAGAGAAGTGGACATAAGTACCAATAATGAGGTAGACTATGGTTTTTAACAATGTGTAATTTGTGCTAAGTGGCAAGTGTGTCTGGAAAATATCCCCCATGCCATTATACCACCCCAACCACCAGCCTGAATCCTTAATTAGATCCATGCTTTCATGTTTACTCCAGATTTAGATCCTATTATCTGAATACCACAGCTGAAATAGAGACTTATCAAACCAAACCACATTTTTAAAGTTTTTATTGCCCAGTTTTAGTGAGTCTGTCACACTAGCCTCTGTTTGATGGGAGCGACACCTGCGGTCTTCTCTTCAGTAGATCATCTACTCCAAGGCTTGACATTCTTTGAGTGACCCAAGTGGGCTTTGAAAGCCTAAATGCTTTGAGTTACTCTCACCACTCAATCTCAGACATCTTGTCAAATATACCTGCTTTCCTTAGTTAACCTTCTGACTGTTAGCAATTAATGGGATGTGACCCGACAAGTGAAGAAAACCAGGAGACTCTGATGGTGCCGAATGAGTCTGCAGGTATGTAAAGAAGGTCTGGGCAAGTGAGTCCTGTCAAAAGATAATGTACACATTGGTGCACTTCAGTCTTCCCATCAATTGAGTTGCAAGTGGAATCTCCCATTCTGAGAGTGTTTACTGGAAGAGGCGTCCGCTTTCCTTCACTGCTCCACATCCAAAGCATCATTGACAACAACCATCTTTGACTGTTGAAACCTGACCTCCGGTAAACACCCTGCGCCCTAGATAAGTGGATTAAGCAAATTACATTTCCTGTTTGAAAGAAACGGGAGAGAACTCTATAAAAATAATATTTTTATTGATTCCAGCTTGTTTTAGCAGTGTGTAATGTAGCTTAGAGGAAGTTCAAGTACATTCCAACTAAAAGAAAACAATAACCCTCGGACACGCTATCCAATACTACAAATCACCCAAACTCTCACCTACTGGTAAAACTCTTATCTGACATAAGTGAGAAATTAGCCCTGGATTGTTCTGAAAAGAACAGCAGGCAGTGCTCAGTGCTGAAATACAATGCAAATATACCAAAAGAGTGGACACAAAACAATAAAATAGATTGAAACCATTGCCAATTGGCTCAGTGTCGTTAGCTTCAATTATGTTCAAGCAGAACTGTTCTCGTATATAATGAGTTCTGGTTGCAACCATCTGCTATGTTGATATCATACATCTTCAAACCCAGCAATGGGTACAAAAATGGGATGGGTAATCACTTTTAGGCTGTTTTTTATTTTTTATGTAATAAGCCATGGCGTATCATGCTTAGAAGTAGAAGTACTCAGGCTTAACAAATCACCATTCTAGTTTTAGAGTCCAGAAGTCAGGGTCTCTTGTTTATTAATCTTCATTTAGGATGCCGTGCAAGTTTCCGAGTACATGACATGGCTGCTGAAAGTAAAGAAGGAATAAAATAAATCGCATAGGGAACATCGTATGTTCTCTGTGAGGGTGTTCATGTGCCCATGGTGCAAATGAGAATGACAATGATGAGGATAATAGCCACAATGGTGGCAATGAGGGCAACCAGCTTGCATATCTTGAGTCGGCGGAGGTTGGCTTCTTTACGCCTGAGCAGACCGTCGTAGCCTGGAGTGTAGATGTCATCCATCCAGAACTCCAGGTTGTTGGGGTTCAGAGACTCCTGACCCTGAAAAATAAAATGCTACTTGTTTTTTTTCTTTATTGACAGACTAAATTACTGATGTCTTAAACCAGGTACTATACAACAAAGAGAATATCAATAAATGCTTGTAGCACTTATAGAGTCAATATTTCCTACCTGTAGGTCCAAAGGGGAGATTCGTGCCTCTCTGTCATCGACTGTCCATATGGCTCTCCCTCTTCCCTCAGCCAATCTGGTGTCAATGACCTTCCCAGACCCAAGCCCCCTTGTTAAGCTGCTATCTTTGTGACGGAACAGGGACGAGTTAAACACTTGTTCCACCATACTGGCAGGCTTTTGGGAAAGCAGGTTAGTAGTGCTGTCTGACTGATCTCCCTGGAATAAAAAAACAGATCAAACATAGATTTTACATAAACCATAAATAAAAGCATCTCATTTTTTCAATTTAATCTTTCTAACATCCACATAATGAACATAATGGAAATTATGCACAATAAAAATGTCCAGATAATGCAAAAACAATTCTATTACTATTGAGAAACTTAAAAGATACATAGATTGCACCATGATCCATTGTAGAAACTCATTAAAAATATATCCTGCATTCTGCAGGCCATAAGTCACTAAACCGTAAAAGACACACCAGTCAAAAAATGCAAATGTGGGCCCATTTCTTGAGCTTTGGCCGTCTTGCAAGCCTGTGTTTAACTTTCTGCACAACAGCAGATGGAAATGTTAAATCCTGAGTTTATATCAGTCAGTATGAATTAATATTATGTCAAAACATGTCATGGAGATAAAAACAAAACCTGTATAAGTTGCAGGAACAGCAAAATTATGAAAAAAAGTGTTGCTTACAATCTGTAAAACATGGTATATAAGTTGACTAAGATAAGCAGAAGTTTTTTACCTGTCCGATTTTTCTTTGCGATGCTTTGCCATCTTTATTTTTTGAAAACGACACCGACCAGTCTCTTGCAGAATTAGGGATGTTCAGTTGTTTGCTATCAGAGGGACTTTTATCGTCAAGCTGGGCTTTGGAGGCACGGAGGGATGATGCGTCCTTCTTCCCTTCTTTCTGCCCTTTGGAATCTGTTTGACCTTTGCTGCTTTCTGTCTGATCCCCAGTGGTGTTCCATCGGCTCCAGTCCAGGCTACTTGTGCTGGTCCCAGGAAACAGATGTCCGGTTGCAGACAGCGGCTGAGGCTCTGATGAGTCAGAGGGAGTTATAGGGTGGCTCATAAAAGAGGACACACCACTGAGAGGCTCAAGCCATCTACCACCTGTGCTTTGACCACCACCAAGGACAGGCTGCTGGATCTTTTCATCCAATCGCTGTAAAGCAGAGAGTACCTGAGAAATCTCAGCCTTCACGTCATTCAGTGACTCCAATTGTCTTTCTATTTGACTCATACGAAGCAACAGCTTGCAGACGCTGGCCTTTAGCCCATCATCACTGCTCTCCAGGGAATGGAAAAGTCTTTGGAGTTGACCCAAACGACCACGTCGGGCCTCAGGGGTGTCCTGGTTAGCAGTGCCATCGTTGGGGTGCAGCACTCCTGTGGATCCACACATGCTTATGTCATCTAAGAAGCGGAAGATTGCACTGATGTCATCCTCACCAAACTCAGGGTCATCTAATGAAGTCATGAAAGAGAGGCGATCAGCGTGGACCAGGCTCCGGAGTCTCCGTGGATCCGGTGGGTCAGTCTGTGTTGCCTGAGCCTTTAGTTTATCACCTCCACTTGGCAGTCCACTGTCTACACTCTCACCTCCTGAGGACCCACTTATAATAGGGGTAGATCGCCTTGGAAGTTGTGCTGTCTGTGATTCCATCCCCAAATCAATGCTGCCAGTGCCTATCCGGTCCTCCAGACTGTGGCTCTTATTACTCCAGATGGCTCTCTGTGTCTTGGGCGGTCGAAGGTGTCGGGGAGATGGCTCTGTCATTGAACCTGGTCCAAAATAGGTTGAATCCTGCAGATCATCAAAGCTCTCATGTTTAGCTTTGGCACGCTGTTCAGGTGACACATGGACTGCTGTAGGCGATGGATAAGGATTTGGGATCATTTCAAAGCTGTGATTGTCAAAGCCTGCATGCCCTGATTTAGGACTAGGAGATTCATTGCTGACTGTCACCTGTGGTATCAGAGGAGGCTGGTTGTGGAAGTCCTTCCTAAAGGCGCTTCTCTTCTGGTCAACCGATGATCCCGGTTCAGCTTCAAACACCTCCATTGCTGCAGATTCTCCACTAGACTCACTGTCCGTTTCCAGAGGCAGGTAGATATTCTTCATTACCTCATTAAGATTTGGGCTGCTGGAGTAGGAGTATGTAGTGTGAGGCAAGTCAAAAGATACAGCCCTTGTCCGGGCGGGAGGGGAGGACACAAATGAAATGGGATCCGGGGGAAGACTTCCGCGCTTGCGAGCAGAGTAATTTGATTTTGGAAAAAGCAAGTGCTGGTCGATGGGCCTCCCACTGAAGTCAATGTGAGTGCTTGCTCGTTCTCCACCAGGAATGTCCAAGGGGTGTAAACCAGGCAGATTGGGACCAGGCGACTGGTCGACAGGGATTACTGTCTGGGCTCTCATTGGATGGTTGCTTTCAGAGACCCCACCTGTCATCTGAATGAGATTGAAGATAGTCACAATGTCTGCAGCGACCCCTATGGGTGAAAGTCCCTGGCCTCTGGTGGAAACCCGATCTCGGAACAGCGTGGCGGGGAAACAGGGATCCCTGCTGGCGGCAGCAAACAGCAAAGCCCGGAGCTCGACGAGGTGCTCGAGGTCGAAGCGGGTGCTGACCATGCGACAAAGGTCCTGGAATGTCAGCCACTGCCGCATATTGGCCAGCTCCTCCAGGATGCCCAGGAGGACCACAGGATATTCCTGCTGCAAGTCAGCCATTGCAGCTCACCTGTTAGGAGAGCAAATAGTAAGCAAAAAAAATTTACAGGTTGTAGCTTAGTCTTGAAAGACTTGCCCTTTAAACTGTGCTTAGTGTAACAAGTCCCTTTGTGTTAAATGACAGCCAAAGAGAAGCAGCCAACAAATAATCAAAATGACACAAAGTTCTCTACTGCTTAATTAGCAATATTACAGTAGCAGGTTTAACTAAAACATAATAATTAGTAGAATATTTAATTTCCCTACTATGCAGGTTTCTTTCAGCTATAATGCATTAACTGAATTGATACTGCAACCTTCTAAGCATAACTGCAGGAAAATTGCCTTTCTCGGATGGAGTGAAGGAGCGACCTTATTTTGTGGTCCTAAAATAACTGGTCATCTGATTTAATGACGCCGTCACACTGCGCACATCTTTACCTCTCTGGACATCTTTATTCCACTTAACTCTGTTAACAGCTTTGGGCCATAAGTGCCACTTTGCAAGTGTGCCATATAATGATGATGATTATTTGATACTGTATTTAAAGACAGCATAAGTGTAATTAGGACAAGCCATTACATCCAACATTTAATGAAGGTACATCAACACATTTTTTTGTTCTAGGACATCACTGAAAATCCAATAGAAGTTGTAAACATGCAGCAACTCTAGCTCCATTTACTTGCATCTATTTTTACTCACCTGAATCTACTGGCAAAGATTTAAAGCGACTCTTGGATCCATCAACAAAATCCACATTAGTGTGTTTGCATAGTCCAAGAAGCTCTGGCTGCGTCGGCTCATCATCCCCTCACGGTCCCTTCTCTGGCTTTCTCAGATTGTGAAAGCGAGAAGCCCAGAGCCCAGGCAGGAGAGGAGAAAATTAGAAATCAGGTCATCTTCCCACAAGTCCCTGCAGGCCCCAGAGGGACCTCAGAATACATCCAAACGGTTTCCCCTCATCACAGATCAGCAGCCGCGACACTTGCAAAGCCGATCGTATGAACACATTTAACTGAACGCGCACAGATAATCTTGGCAGGTCAACGCGGACGTATAAGTGGATCTGGTCTACATTTTGTCAGGGTACCATAACAAAAGCTGGTTATGTGTGCAAGCTTAGCAATACAATTAAAGGGGCAGATGAAAAATTGATGGTTGTTAATTGATACACATAAAACATCGGCGCTGACAGGAAACACAAAGGTCTGGGCTAAAATTTCCCACTAGATTCCTGCACACAGAGTTGTCTGCCAGACTCCCAGACTTTTCACTATTACTCTGCATTATCATCCATAAGGGCTTGTACTTAAAACTCCATTAGAGCAAGAAAAAGGGCGAGGCTTTCATTGTTGAGTAGCAGCACTCTGCTACAATCAGGAAGGACATCTCTAATTCATCTAACAACTGGCCGAGAGGGAGGGCAGGGTATCCATCATCTCCATGCACTCAAGAATCAATGCAGTGAACGAGCCACGGTACGGGTGTCAGTATGGCCAGTAATGCATTAGTGTCAAGTCCGCTGTATTGCAGTTTTAATCGCAAGACGAGAAGAAGAAGAAACAGAGCTTGACAAGATCAGTCCACTTCATTATTTTTGACTTTTATTGTTTCCTGGTAGAAAAAAAATACATCCAAACAAAGAATAAACTTGCATTAACCTAATTCACATAAACCAGTTCAGTCCAGTTGGTATGAAAATATCAATACTATACAAATACTCCAATTGTCCTGTGGGAATTTCAGGAGAGATGAGACTCTCTCTCTTCTTTCTTCTTTGGCTTTGATTTCACCACAGGAGTTGCAAACAGTGGAGTCAAAGAAGGATTCAAGGCTGGGTCTAATGCTGGGTTTAGGGCCAGAAGGTTGAGTATCTTGGTACTCTGTTCACCTGCTGAAAAACAACATGCGATGAAGGACAGGACATTCAGTTCAGCTGTGTTGACATTTCCTGCCATTCTACTCCCACATCTTGAAGTCCTGGTCACAGGATTACAAATAAAGTGCTGGGATGACTGGATGTTTCTCCAGTTGTAATCTGTTGATGCAAACTGGAAACTAAATAAGCTTCATCCATCATCGCCTAATGCAGTTGTAAAACTACAGGTGGACAGCTGCAAACAGCATGGTTGTTAAGCAGCAAAATGTGGGCTGGGTAGCATACACACTTTCAGCAAATCGTTTAAGAGTCTGAAGAATAGAAGGTTTGGTGATAACAAAATAAACAAAAGAAGAGCCTGAAAAAGAATGATAAAAGGAAAAGATGGCCCAAAGAATATCTGAAAAGCATTTCAAAGACTTTATGTTCAATGTGCCCGTTTAACGTGGGTTAAATTCTGACATCTTTAAGTGTATGCTGCAAGGTTTGATTCATCCAAGAGTCCAATGTAGCAAGATTAAAGGATTCTCTCTGCAAAGTTTCAGGCGAGAGCTCCATATTATACTCAATTTCAATCGTCTTTGCAATATCCATGTGTGCGTTATTACAATTGCAAGACTGCTCAGCTGCTATACTTGTCAGGATATTACAGTTGAAGTGTCAGGCATGTAAACCCAGCATATCATCAATATATTTGGCCAGCTGGATGGAGTCTCACTGCTAAAACCTGGTGTTTACCTCTAGAGGTTGAGATGCTACAGCCAATGGAAGGAAGTGGAGAAATTGTCTGATCTGATGGTAAAGGAAGGAAATTATCCCAAAAAATATGGATTAATTGATTTTATCATTGCATCTCATATCAGTAGTATCACAATGAAATACTTTCTTGATACTGTGTGTGCCCTAGTTTGGACAACAGAAATTAAAATATCAGCCAGTGTTTATGTACATGTGACTTGTGGCACAAATAGCAATGAAATTATATTTACATTGTCACCAACCAAGTAGTCACTCGATTTAAGTCCTATTTAGATGCACTCTACTGCTAAAGACAAAAACTTAATATGGACACAAAAGGAAGAAAATTATAATTATGTATTACACTGAGTTTCAATATTTAAAAACATGGTTTTACATTGTTCATTTCTGAACCTTTATATTAGACATGAATATAGCAACCAAAAAACTTTAGACCAATATCCAGAAATAATCAGGATTGCATAAATGTGTTTCTGCGTGTGGCAGAAAGAACATACATTCTCTGTGTCAGAATGACCTTAAACTTTCTGAACCCTGGGTAAGATTGCTTACCAGAGTTGTCCTCCTCACTGCTGGACTTCTGGTCTGCACTGTGGACAGAAACACGAGCTACGGCTGCCAGCTCGGTAATGAAGCTTTCTTCTGCCTCCTAATGGGTGCAGACAACACAGCGCTCTCAGTCAGCATCGCTGCAACATAAACAAATTCACTCACCTGCCGACAAACAGAAAATTACAGTGGCACACCAACCATTAACTGGGCTTTGATCCGCTCCATGTTTTGGTCCAGCTCTACTTTCTTCTTCCTCAGCTCCTCGTAAATCCTCTCCTGATCCAGATGACTTTTCTCAAGGAGCGTTTTTTTATTCAGCTCCACCCTAACCATGCATGAAAACAAGCGCAAAGAGTTAATTATTCTTATTTACTTAACAAAGTCCATTTAAAGTTGGAACTACTGTTTGCGTTTTTCTACACTGCCTCTCAAAATACTTTCTTTTCTATTTTATCCAATCACAACGGCAAACTTCAATATTCGTTAGTGTGATTGTATGCTACAATTTTGCTCTGTCACGTAACATATCTCTTAAAATCCACTGTGATGGTCTTGATTAATGCAATAATTCCTCTGATGAACTCTACTACCTTTGCTGAAACTCTTCAGAGGCGGGTCTCTTGCCCCAGTTCACAAGTTCTCTCAGCAAAGTTCTGCTCAGCTGGTTCATGCCATCTTTCCTCTTATTCATCTCTGAAAAAGTTTGCAAAAACAAATTGAAATAGTCAAGCGTCTTTTTTATTTTTTGGTTTAGCAATAGTGTTTTAAACATCCGGCAGCCTGCGCAAAAAGGCAGAAAATCAGTCGATATACAACCGACATCAGAACACTCAGATCAAGAAGCTAAACGTCGTGCTGGTAAGGTAATCCTACCGTGGCTTATGTTTGACTGATCCAGCTGCAGATTACTAGAAATATCTCGTAGGTCAGAGTAATAGATGTGAACCAACGCCCTGAGAGAATCTTTGGTCAAGTAGACGCTCTCTGCTGCAGCCTCAGTCAGGTGGTGCTAAGGTGATGAAGGGGGAAAAAATGGATATTAAAACCTGTTATGTTCTGTATTTTCGTTGGAACCAATTACTCCTACTCTCAAATTAAGATGGTCGAACAAGCCCCTACTCTCACGCTCGGGTCGTGTTTAGAGGAACGCTGTGACGGTGTGGGTACGGCCTCCATCTTGTGATGGATGGCGTGGCTGAGGGCGTTGCCTAGCGCCAGCTGCGCGTGGCTCTGAAGAAGCTCTGTGGCGGCTTCCAGCTCGGACAGGAACTCCTGCTGGAGGTTGTTGTCCAGTAGCTTGCTTTCTGGACCCAGGTGCCTCTCTGCGAGGCTGGCCCTGCTGTTCTGTGTGAAGACAATCGGGGGAATTAAGACGGTGTGTCATCCCAGTGGAAACTTGTCGAAAAGTAAGTGGTTCAATTGTTCAGACAGAGATGGATCAAGAAATTGATGACCAACCGCAGGCTAGAAACTAAAGGTCCTATTTCTTTTTCATTCTGATCAGTGAACACATCGTTTTTAAGTGCAACCAGAACATGCATCACTTTTCCTACCTTGAGAGCTGAATCAACACAGGGTTGGGTTTTACTGGGCTCTTCCACTAGCAGAGCTCTGAAGTCAGTCTGAGAGAGCACCTTAAGTTTGGAGAGCCTCATCTCTTTCAGCATCTGCAGACTGAAGTGCCGGACAGTAAAGGAGCGCTCCATCAGCAGCGAGAGGTGCTTATGTTTCTTCACTATCAGCTTCCCTATGTCACTAAGAGAAAAATCATGCAGCATTAATAAGGGAACATATACACATCGGGAAAAAAAATTTAAATGTGCATTTATGTGGATCTTCAGTGTGGTTACAATGCTGACACATTACCCCGCCACCCACTCAAGTTTCACCTGCTAAGAGTGTAGCTCTGTCTGGCCACCATAGCTTGAATGATTTCCATCTGCTGTTCCCCCAGATGTTTAAGACAGCACTGCCCCAGAGCCATCCCTTCGATCCACACCTACAAAAAGAAAGGCTGCATTTCAAGCTCTGTAAAGGAGCGAATTAAGATGAAAACTAGATAGATACATTATTTTCTTCACAGGAATCCGGCTGGCAAAGAGACATTTGAGTCACAGCCTGGTGTCTACCTGCTGATCCTTCTCCAGTTCGGTCCTGATGTCGTCCAGCTGCTGCCTGGCGGTGCTCTCTGCCTGCTGTAGCTGATCAGCCAGCTCCTGCTCCACTTCCAGCCACAGACTCTCACAGTGCTGAGCAGTGAGGTTCAGCTGAGTGGGAACAGAGGCCAGAAAGATGCCCCTGGCTATTTCACTCAGCCTGTTGGACCAAAGGGCCCGGAGTTTCTGGAGGCGCAGGATTGCTCATCAGCATAAGAACACGTATGTACAATACACACGGTAGGTAGGTAGGTAGACTGAGTGACGCAGCTGCACATTTATAACACGTTAAAAAAAAAATCTTCAACACCAACAATAATGTGCAATAATCAACCATGAGAACCATTTTGTTTATATATATATATTGTTTCATAAATCTACCAATCACAAATCTGAGCTTTAGTTTATATTGAGAACTTTTTCCCATTTTTATACAACTATTAGCATGCAGGACCAGTTTTAGTTTAGTGTGAAGTATGGTAGAAATAAAATAGAAAAGCACCAATAAATTTTGTTGTAGCTATACCGACTTTTTGCGTATTTTGAATAGTCTTAGAAAAAAGTAAATTATTAACGCCATCAAGGAAATAGCAGCCTTTAGAATGTCTCTCATCAACTCAAACTATAAGTGTCTATAAGTGTTTATAAGGTTTTTTTTTAACTTGAACCAATATCAGCCTCTGACAACCAGCAACACCTACAGTTTATGGGTCAGCTCTTCATCACCAGCACACAATTAAACAACTCACAATTTAATTATTTTACCTTCCAAAGGCTGCAGAGGGCCTCTGCAGTTTTGTTATCCTGGTGTAACTCCAAATCAGAGATCTGCTTCCTTTGTCTCATCAGTAGCTCCTGGTAGATCTGAGGTCAGAATCAGCTACAAGTTTCAATAAGCACAGCTTTAAAAAAAGAAGAGAAGAAAAACAAAGCACAACAGATCATTATAACCCAGGAAACATGCAAAGTGTTCTAACAGAGGTTTGCTCCTGCAGGTCACAGCGAGTCAGTCCCAGCTCCAGAGCTTTACTCCTCTCATTCATCTGACTCTTCTGAAGCTTCTTCTTCTTGGACTCCTTTTTGCGGCACTTTTCAGTCACCAGCTCCCTTATCTTCTTTGTACATTCTGTAAAATAAAAACAGCAAACCTAAAACTATTTCCATAAATACAACATAAACAGGCTTCAAAACAGGCAGAACAAAGGAGTTTTAATTGAGCAATTAGCAACAGCTTCGCCACTCCACAGACTACTGATATTATCCACACTAGTAATAAAAGTGACTAACAAAATCACTAAATGTGAGTAAAGTAATAGGTGATAAACTGCTGGTCGGCTACGTGCTTCAAATCCAGATTATGTTTAAACACTGTTGTCGTTTCATTGAATACCCATAGTGCCTGCAGGACAGTTTCACAAGAGGCTGCATAAGAATCTGGGAGACTTTATTATGAATGACATTGTGTGCTCTCCTAAAATAAACTGGCCTTATTGGAGGAGCTAAAGAGGAATCCCAGAAAATGCTCTATTTTAAAAGAGCAGGTCCTTAAAGTTAGAAAAGTAGGCTGAATGTTGAGCACTGCAAGATGCAGCCAGAAAGGAGCAGAAATACACACACATTGTTACACTGATGCAGTTATCCTTTTATATTTTGGAGCCATTCCTCCATGACATGTTTAGGTTCTGAATCTTACCCTCAGTGCCCCGCTGAAGCCCTTCAGTCAGAGCGGCCTGAATCTCAGAGAGAATCATTTCCGTCAGGTTAAGCTTCGAGCTTTCGGCGTTTGTGAGCTGCTCCAGTCTTGTGGCGATCAAACCCATTCTCAGAGTCACTTCCCACCTCAGCAAGGCAGGCTGGGACTGGACGAGCCCCGACAACTCCTCCCACCACAGCAACCTCTCCAGTGTTCTCTAAAAAACATATGTACAAGGATTTGTACAAGTACTTTACAAATGAAAAAGAAATTCCAGTGCAACAAACTGTCTTCAGAAGTTAGATAATGTCAGATCTGGCAACGATCTAGCCACTACTAAAATATGGCAATCCACCAAAGCTGATTGTCTGGACAAGGAGATCAGCCAAAGAAGCAATGCTGACTCTGGAGGAGCTGCAGAGATTCACAGCTCAGGTTGAAGAATGGATAAAATGTTAGAAATCTATCCCGAAAAAATACCTGTAGATGTAAAAGCATCAGGTGGCTCTATGAAGTATGAATTAAGTGGGGATGAATACAAATGCATGCCACACTTTTCAGATTTGGATTTGCATGAAGCTTTGAGAACTACTAATTATTTTTTCTTCCTCTTCACAGCTACGCACCAACTAGTGTTGGTCTCTCTTTGAAACTTTCAATATGTATTTCTTTTTCTTGGAATTCATAAAGTGTGAAATTCACTCAAAATTTTAAGGAATCAGAGACTAAATAATTCCTCAAAGAACCAGCGATCTGATCCAAAAAAAAATATGAGACAAGAAAATGAATGACACCCCGACCAAAAAAATTCTGCTTTACCTTCAGATCAGCTTCCTGTAACGTTATCAGATGCTCCTCTACTGACAAGAGAGTCTGAACGACGGACAGGATGTCAGCATGTGCTTCCTCAGGAGAGAAGCCGCTTTTCCTCCTCAACAGAAGCTGACATAAATCCTCCAGTTGTGAGCTGAAACTTTTAGACTATGAAGACACAATAAAACGAATCACACTCCTTCAAGCAATCTAGCAGATTTACGGAATCAGGGTTAAAGTTACCGTTTGAAGGTTGCGTTCAAGGAGATCTTTCTGAGCTCTCTCAGTCTCCTCCAGGGAACAGAAAGCATCCTGGATCGTCTCTTTGGTGGTTTGGCCTGTTGCCAGCAGTTTTCTCAACTCATTCAGTTTCTTAAAAGGAGAAATTAATTACAATGCAACAAAATGAAGGCGTGAAACTGATTTTAAACATCTGTTTGTACCTTTTCTTGCATCAGAAGTGTATCCTTGGCGAAGTCCGCATCGTTTTTGTCCTTTGGAAACCGAGAGCTGAATATAACTTTAAGCATCTGCAGGAAAATCTGAAGCGCACAGCAAAACAACATGGTAATAATTAGCATCATTTGTGCATGTTTATGATGCATATTGACAAATTAATCAACCATCACAAGCTCACCAGATACTTTTCTTCCTGAAGCTGAAAGCTGCGCTGTTGCACTTCCTGCAAGGCCAAACAGTAGAGGCCGATCCTGCCTTCAAAGCTGTAAAGACAACACAGTTACCGGGATGCCGCGTTGTCTTGGCAACACATAACCTCCAGAAGGTGTGCGGCTCCCACCCGGTGTGTGTCAGTGTGTGGGGGTAGTGGAAGACTCTGGAGAAGCTCTGGTTCTGCAGGCTCGTAGGGAGCTCCATGTTGGAGAGGAACTGACTGCTGTCGTTGTTGTCCTGCTCCTGGCTGAGAGACTCTCCGTCAGAGGATGAGGACGAATCCTCGTTAGGCATCGGCGGCAACTTTGATTGCTCATGGAGGGACGGGTTTGACGCACCGTCTGCTAATGGCTGACGAGTCAGTGGAGAAAAATGATTTAAAAAAAGGATAATTTTGTATCGGTATTGCCATTAAAATGCATGCTAAACCATTCATAGCACCACTTTGGGACTTTGTGTAAGAGACCAAAACAAAGTAAAGCATAATTGTTACGTGACAGGAAAAGGTTGTATGGATTTTGGCAATTTTCTTTCACAAATAAACATCCTGAAAGATGTGGCATCTGTTTCTATTCAAGGCCCCTTAAATAATACTTTGCAGATACTATTAAAAATAATCGTCATAAAGAATAACTGGTTGCTTGGCTTTCACATTCTGCACTACCTACAAAATAACATGAAGTTAAAAAATTTTGCCACTTACATATCTTTCAGTAAACAGTATTTTGAGATCTTTTTGTTTCAGTAATAATGTTTTCTTCAAACAAAACTATGCTATTGCTTAAATCATATGTTGCTTAGGTCATGCCAAAAGAGTATTTTGGTAAGAAATTAAATATTGAGGTTTCAGTTGCGAGAAGACAGAAGAAGGACTTACTCTGTATTTCTGGTTGATTGGGTAAACCACCTTGGCTCTGGAAGCGAATGCAGCCACATCACTATTCATAGGAGGACGATTCTTTTCCTGCACATGAACAATGGGAAAGTAACAGTTCTAGAGATGTAGATATAGGGGCAAGCTATGAATTAAAGATCATCATGGATTAGAACATATCAGCAAATAAATGTAGTCATTTCTTCAGAGGTTCACAAACTTGATACTTTATCAGCTAATTATAAATGCATTATTGGCAATAATAGAGGTGACAACACAAGCAGCAACAAACATCAACACACTTATGTTTTTCTTTCTAAATACCGTATTCTTCTCTTTTAAGACTTCCAGTCAAATGTATTTTCTATTCTTTTATTTTCAACCCTTCCTATTCTGAAATGCATAAAATAATAATTATTATTGATGGCCTTTATATGTGATCACTCGGACATGCTATTTAAAGAGGAAGCCAGACAAGCACCTTGTCATTGGCGGAGCCACTCGGGGCCTCCTTCTCTCTCTCCTTCTCTCTCTCCTTCTCTCTCTCCATCTCTCTGTTGCTGACACATTCACTTTGATTACAGTCGATATTTCCAACATCAGGTTCCAGCAGCCTCCTCGCGTTGTAAACCTGCAGGAAGGCGGGTAAATGTAGCCTTTTATGGTTAAAGGAAATCATTAAGGGGAATAATGCCGTTCGATTGGTGCTCACTTGTCTGGTCAACAACAGAGGCTTCATGCAGAAGGCATAGAGCAGAGCTGCAGCCAGGACACCGGACAGTCCGCCACACACTGCAGCCGTCGTCAGCAGACCTGGATACACATGCAGCGACTCGGCGACACTGACCAGAACATCGGTGCTGCATTCCGGAGACACGTCTTCCGCCGGCATTTCAGACAGATTTAATGTACACAGACAGATCGCGGACCTTGTCTGGGTTCAAACCGTAATACCTCTAAAGAGCCGCAGCTTCATCGCAGAAGCTGAAATCCTCGGACTCAAATGTTTCGCAGAAGACGTTCATGTTGTTTACATTCTTTAAGTCACTTCGAAACTTTTTTGTTTCTACTTGGCAAACAAAGTTCGAGCTGTATGTAGTCGATGAACGGACCAGATTCACAAAGAGGAGTCAATGCACAAAACCCAACAAGTTAGGTCTGAAATCTTAGGCGTGTTTTTTCAAAATAAAGCCACAAACAAATAGTGTGGATATGGCTTTCTGCTGGCACCATAGGCTGACGCGGCACACGATGCAAAAAAAAAAAGTAAATCATGATATATTAATATGTTGTTTCAATTTTTCACAGAATAAAGTAAGTCATTAATGACTTCATATTTTATGAATTGTGGCACTTTGTGATGTCATGTAGGTTTTCTATCTTTTATTTGTGTTTCATTCATTGAGAGAAATAATCCACCTTTTGTATGTACAGTACAAGCCTTATAGGCATAAACTGTACACTTCAAAAGTAGATGACTCTGAAATTGGAATCTGATTAGGGCTTTTAATCCCAGAATAATTAAAAGGCTATTTACGTCTTTTTAATTAGTCTGAGCACCTGGAGCATTTTAGATAATAGTAAATACTAAGACTCAGTTGAAAAATTTGAACCCCGTTTAAGATTTAAAAACAAATAAGCATTTTGAAAGGATTTTTTTTTTACATTAGAAAAGGAAGCCCATGGGGACCATCTATGCAAGAACCAGATACCTGACCACTCAACTTCAATGTATGTTTTATTTTGAAAGGCTTAACAGGAAGCTTCTTGGTGTACCTCGTTGTTTTGATCATTCTTAAAGGAGTAGTCTGTTTTTTCATCTTTTCCAACTTTTCCAGACATTTTTTTTCCAACTATAATTTTGTCTACAGCCAAGAAGTCTGCTGTAAGCTGTGTCTGTTACCATGCTGCGTCATTAGACTAAGACAACCAGGAACCATGTTCTTGTGCGCTACACACTTTCATACATTTATTGCGAATAAAGCAAAGTTATATAAATATTTAGAAGATTTTAGCCGCGCCACAATGCGGACAGTTAGCTAGCCGCTGGTAGCTCACTAAATTACGGATGTTTCGGGTAAACCTAATCGCACAAAGGCGGACATTATGCTCGTTTTTCTTGCATATCAAAGTTTTGTGTTTGTTTTCGCTCTTTTTGAATGTTGGCTGCGGCCACGACGTGAAACTGTGCGACGGTGTCACGGAGGACAATGATGAACATTATTGCTACAACGGTTCCTCTGTGGGTACAAAATGGGACACAACACCTTTTACCTCAGGGAAATATGGCGTAAGTAACTCAGCTTGTTGTTGTCATTTGTTTGTTTCCATGAAGGGGTTTTCTGTTCTTTTAGCTACAAATTTTTCTCAATGTATAATAGTATTTTTTTCCCATTGGCAGAACCTTTGCACAATTCATGCAAAGCATCAAGACCAAGCAGGAACATCAGCCGGCCTGATGATGCTCAGGATTAATGGTTTGTGTTGATAATAGCAGACAAATTCAGACTGACTCTTTATACTTTTGTAAATACACGTCTCCCCTGTCTTCAGGTCAAATGGACAACGGGCTCCTGTCTGTTTATGGATGGGGCCCATCTTCATCGTCGGCTGCCCTCGGGCCATGGGGTCACTCTATCTACTCCTCCTTTAGCTACATTTCAGACATGTTGCACCTCAGAAGGAGCAGAAGCACACTCATCAGACACACCCCACACCAGCCTCCTCCTCAGGTCGTCTGTTTCTGATCTGAATGTTATGCTGATTGGAATAATTTATATATGTTTTTAGAAATGGTTAGAATTTTTTTTTTCACACAGGTTCAGAATGTTGCAGCTCCATCTTTCTTCGAGGTTAGATTTTATAAGTGCGCCCAGGTACATCAGCCGTGTGCTTTATAAATTTGGAAAACCTTTTGCTCTTTTATTTGTCCATGAACTTTATTGGTAGAAAAAGACATACCTTTCGTTGTCAATCAACCCGACCTAGGTGAAGCCCGACACCGATCCTCCCCAGTTGACGTTCTTCCTGCTGATCCACAATCTGAGCCCCCTGGGCGGAACCAACCTGTCTCAGGTGGCCATACGAGACTCCATATCTGGGATCAAACCCATCAAAACTGAAGGCAGGGTCGTCGAAAGAGGCTACCAGACATTTGCTATTGATTCACTGCTGGGTGTGTAACTGCATCAGAATGTTCTATAGTATTACTAACTAACATTTAAAACATATTTTTTGGAACCCAGAAATTGATTGGGATTTTGTTGATTTAGCCGGATCTCATGTTGTGGTTAATTACACTGCTCACGTAAGGAGTCACAAGAATGAGCTCCTTGATCTTCCTGCTTTCCTGACCTTCTCTAATGCATCACAGGTAAATTTTTTCCCTCCTTCTGTTTAATCATATTTTATTTAATCTAACTAGTACCTTTGCCAAACCAACTCTTTCAAAATTTCAACATTTGTTCAGAGTAAGATAATAGGATTATTCACTGCAATCTTACCAAGTATGTTTTCTGCATTTTGACCTTTTTGCCCCACAGAATGATGTCAGTATGTTTGGGCCACAGAGAGCCAATCTGACACTGACTGTAAATTCAACTGACAGGGTAAGTTTTTCTTGCATAATTAAGCATTTGTTTTTTTAACTTTCTTTAAGTTTTCTCTTTCATGGGAATAGGAAATCTTGTTCTGTTTTACACTCTTTCCAGATTTACCCCAACCATGGAGTCCATTTTGCTGGATTCGTTGCTGGTTTCTTCATCACACTGGTGCTGCTGCTGCTGGGGGTTCTCGCCATTAAATTCACCAGTTCCAGAGAAAGATTTTGCCTTTTTCAGCAAAAGGTATCAAAAAAATTAATTTGTAATATATTTACAGGTAAAATCAGAAATAAACAATATTTTTTCCTGACTGACATTAAGAGTTATTGCCTTTTAAATGGTATGACTTGTGCCAAGTATTTTGGTTTGTAACATTCTCTCTTTGAATAAAAGTGTCTTTTGTAAATATTCTAAAAGATGTAAATATGGTGTTTCAGCTGTAAGTATTTTTTTATGTAATTGTAAGACACAATTTCACAAATGTTTGTGAATATTTTCTGTGAATATGTGATTTATTCATGCACTTGCTGTATTTTTTTCTGCAGAGAATCAGATGCCATTTGGACCCTGAGTATGCAGAGTCCAGCATGAGTGAGTCAATCAAAGAGGAGGCTGCATTTGAGGACAAGATGGTGGACGTCATGGTGCTGGAGGATCCACAGAACATGTACCAAGCTCTGGATAAGTCAGTAAACCAATCTCCTATTAAAACCCTCAATCTAACTCTGAGGATAATCAAACTGCTTTACTTTTCTCTGTTTTTCTTCCTGAAAGCCTTGAAACGTCTTCCCTGCTGCAAGCCTCCAGTAACCTGGAGGCCACCCGCATTCAGATGTACAAAGATCTGATGTCCTGCTTGCTTGGGGGGCTGCGGTCACGGGCCCAGATCAGCGCCCAGGCCCAGCAGCGGCTGCTCAGTGTGGTTCACGGGCAGCTGCTCGGAATGGAGGGCCGCCTGAAGGAGGAACGGGCCGCCCGCATGGCTGCCCTGGCCGGACGGTGCAACCTGGAAACGCACGAAGAGATGGAGGCGGAGCATCAGGAGCAAGCGGCTGAAAAGGCCCAGGCCGAGAGGCTTCGTCAGCTCGCGGACCAGCAGGTGGCGAGAACGTGTTTCGGTCGGAAGAAATGTCCTTAAAATGACCCCTTTGTCTGACCTTCTGTCTGTGATGTTCCCAGGAGTTTGTCCAATGCAGCCGCCTCCTGGAGAAGCTGCACAAGCAGAGCCAGGGTCACCTTCGCCGCGTCCTCTTGGTCCGGCATGAAGACGCTTCAGCGAAAGTCCAGAGAGAGATCATCGAGTGGCGGCGGGTGGAGCTGCACAAGATCTTCTCAGAAGAGCTGGAGGAGGCCATGAGGATGGGCGAGTTGGAGAAGAGCACAGCAAAGAGTCTGCAGCATCAGTATTTCGCTTGTCAGGTGAACATCATGTCATTAATCGATTATTATACTGATTATACTGACAATTAGTCAATCTTCTGCAGATTTTTCATTTAACAGCTTTAGCTTATTTTATGTAAGTTAAGAAACATATTACAAAATACAAATGGAAAGTTAATTCAACTCCTTTTCCTCCTTTTTTAATTGTCGATTTCTACGATCGATTCATCACGATGAATCTGATTGCTTCAGCCCTACACTTTAAGTTTTGTAAGCATTTTGTCTCTTGTGAAATTGCAATTGAACATGAATATGTTATGAACCTGGGATCCAGTTTTTACAACAGCTTTCTTTATATTCAAAATTTTTTTTTAGCAGTAAAAATTTGAATGAAAACAAAAAGGAATTAAAAACATGAAGAAAAAAAAGACTCCACCAGGGCGTAGCACGGAAGATTCACAGATTTCTGAATTTTTGTGAGATGGCTTCAAAATTGTACCGAAGAAGAAACCATGAATGTATACCACATTTACAAAATGTTATTTTATTAATTCATTACAGTATTATGCAACTTTCTGACCAGGATCAGCTGGACGAAGTGCTGGATGTGGTTGTTGCCAATCAGCGGTACGTCCTGGCTGAACGCAGCGCTCAGAGGAAGTTCCTGGTGCACAGCCTGCACAGCCTGGAGGACCTGATCTCCGAAACCTTCTCCAGCGCCTCCAGCAACCTGGACAGCTGGTTCTCCCACATCAAGAGGTCGGCGCGACAGCCCAGTTCTCCCCCGTCCCGTTAACACCAGCATGTTCACTCAACACAGCGTTCAGATACTTCTCAAATCAGCCTACATGACATTTGGGCAACATTTTTATACTTAGAGTTGCAAAGACGCCCACAACTTGTTTCATTAGAGAACTGATGCAACTCCTGGAAATCCTTTTCTGTCGTATTTTACATTTACTTGTGTCCCACATAACAGTTGTGTCATCTCTAACATGTATCGGAGAATCCTTACTTTCTACCGTACATTAAAATCACTGTGGGTCGCAGACATTATTTGAAGTTGTCGCTTGCATTGACCACCAGGGGGAGCTCTGTACCTTCAGAGCAGCTGGATCAACTGCAAGAAAAGGCCCAGAAAGATGTCGTCATGGTGAGGCAAAGACTGGATGAGACCCTGAACCAGGAGAAGAGAGCGATGCGCTGTGGACTGATCAATAAGAGGAGAGAGCTCATCTCAAACATGGTGAGGAGATGAAATGAGGTTATTTCATTCAGTCAGATCGTTTGAGAACAGACAAGGAGACTGGTTGTTTGAAAAAACATTTCTAAACTAAAATTGCATTGTTAGTAATCTCCCCATTTCCTCCTTTCCAGTTGAGGGTCCACAAGCAGAGACAGAGGGATTTGTCCAGCATCACCAAAAGTCTGGAAGAGAAGATGGACGAAGCGCACCATCTGCAGTGTTGGCAGAACTTACTGACCGCTCACAGCCTGGAGCTCACAGAGCTCATCAACAGTCTGGATGAGGAAGCTGCTGCCGACATCCGCAAGGTGCCCCTCCGACAGCCGACGCCATGATATAATCGAGCTGGATGCTGAAATATGAACATCTGTGGTTCATCTTCTGCTTTCTCTCTAGGTGACGATGCGAGGGATCCAGGGAGTGATGGCTGATGTGAAAGCCATCCAGCCTGCGGCGGCTCAGGCCGTGCTGATGCTGCTGCCGCCCGGCGCCAAACACCCCGTGCTGCAGGTGGAACCCGAGGCGGGGCCTGGCAAGTCTGCGGGGCAAGGGGGAGGTACTCTGCTGCAGGGCCAGGAGAGGCTTCATCAGGAAGGCAAGGCGGCGCTGCGAACCCTCAGCTGCACCAGGCAGTCTCTGCAGGAAGGCATGGAGCAGGAGCTGCGGGAACAGAAGGAGCTCAGGGCTCACTGGAGAGATTTCTTTCGGTCAGCAATGCAATAACATGTGTCATGAAATCCAAATATAGGAAAAGCTGCATTAAAGGAAGTAAAAAAGAGCATTATTTTGTGGGAGTGCACTGATTTGTCAATGCCAATTCCCTTAATTTTGAGAGATTGATGATCGGTTGATAATTACATGTGAAATCGATCTTATTTCCCGATCTCACCAACCTCAGAAAGGTCTAAAAATTAAGTATTAGCCACGCCCACCAGGTCATGCCAGTTGGTAATCAGCGATCGGCCAGAAAACTGCAATCAGTGCACGCCGAGTGTTTTGTTGATAGATTTTTCCATCGTCACAATCTGAATCCCTGTTTTCCACATTGCATGTTCTCCAGTAACTACAGAAGAAGCAGCTGAAATTAGATGACTGACGGAAATAGCATTGTTCAGCTCAGTTGTCAAGAAAGCTCTTACCTCGTATGTATAAAGTTTCCTGTTCATTTCCAACTTTCCCACTTAGGTGTCTGTGTTCGTCTCAGCTGACGCTGTCTGAGGACGACCAGCTCAGGATGAAGCTGGAGTTTCAGAAGAGTCTGTCTGTAATAGACCGCTGTCTGGTGCTTCCCCACGCCGTCTCCAGAACTAAACTACATGCTGCTCTGGCTGAATGGAGGACAAAGAGTGAAGAGGAGATGGTGAATAGATAATCACATATTACATAAGTTTATTCACTTCTACAGACCCAGTTAAAAATCATCGACTCTAGTGGCCTCTGTTTCCTCAAAATATAAAATCAAACAAGCGTGCCCAACACATTTCAGTGTCTTACAGCTGGAGGAATTAAAAAACTTTAAGGAATGTGACAAATAAATAGCACGAGTTAGTGTTTCTGAAAGAAAAAAAGTTTTTTGAGTCTGGATTTCCAATCAGGAATAATACTTTCATCCAGAGTGAAACAGATGTAGAGTTTGTAGAGGCTCCCTATAAAAATCTCTTTTGGAAAACATGAAACAGATTTTTTTTGTTGTTGTTTTAACTTGACAAAGATAAACTACAATAATTTGAATGTGTGCAAAGCCACAGAATAAAAGTGTGGAGTAAACAACTCCAACACCAAAATCTGATTGTTTCACCCAACAAAAGTGGGTGAAATTATAACAGATTCTCTCCAAATTTGGTCCTTCGTGGTTCCCCTGCCTCCAGTAAACAACGATGTAGATCATTAAGGTTTTTTTTCCTTGTGTCTGAGCCAAATGAAGCAGAGAACATTTAACTACAGCTGCAGCTGTTTGTATACCACTATTTCAACATCCCTTTATGTCCACCATATGTGTGACAGGAACCTGCAGTGAACATTTAAAGACAAATGATAAGTTATTGTGCGTGAACTACTAAATTAACTGATAGGGTTTAGGTGACGTCCTCTGCAGGGAAATGCAGTACAAGATAAACTTTTTATGTGAAGAAAAGCAAGTCTTGTGCAGTTCCTGCATGGCTCCCTAAAATAAAGCATTCTAGTGATGAAGTTGTTTGGAGAAATAAAGAGTCCTGGAAGCAACAACGCTGATCGGAACTGAAACTTAATGTCATCACATTAATGTCGTAGTTTTCTTAAATTAAAATTTCTATAGTCCTTTTCGTTAGCTGTAACTTCCAAACTCAACTATGTATTTCCAATTTTTCCTCGATATTTTCCATTAAACCGCATCACTTGGACTACATGAAAAGACGATTCTGGCTCCTGCTGCTGTAAATAGATGAGGAATGGTGAGTGATGTACGCTGGGAGCACAAGACAGCTGCAGCCTATTAGAATGTGGCTTCTGGATGACTGTAGTTAAGAAATTAGATGTGACTCATAGGGTGATTTCATTTCTAATCACAACATAACCCTCTACCTGGAGTTGTTTCTCAACAATACTTGTGGTTTCTGTTGTTTTTTTTAAAAATTATTATTATTTATAGGAAAATATGCAATCCAAGGGGAAAAGCACAGAGGCCAGAAAGAAAGCAGACACATCTGAGGTGGTGCGTTTCCAAAAACGGCTCCAGGACAGGATTGATCTGTTTGAGAAAGAAAGGCAGATGGAGAACAATGTTATGAACAAGGTAGTGTTTGATTCCTTTCCAGGCACTTTTACATCTAGTCCAGTTGGGGTTAACATTTTTCAATAAATTCTCTATAATCAAACCAGCCCATGAAATTCATTGTTTGTGATTTTTGGCAGGTGATGGAGGAGATGCAGAGGGAGAGGGAAGACTATCTACTCTGTCAGGCAGACAACTTGGCAATGCAGATGGCTACAATCGTCTTCCAGAAGGCTGAGCGCTGGACCAGAGTGCTGGAGACGTCCAAGGCCATGGTCACCCTGCAAAGCCAACTCATCCAACAGCTCCGGGAGAGAAACGTCTCAGAACTGCAGGACGTGGCTCAGAGTATACACAGCCACTGCTTGGTTGGTAGATCTTCTCTCGAGAATCATCCATTGTCTCTTCGTATGCCTTTTAAACTGAAAGGCGGGTTTTAATTTTTGCAAATCTTGCAAAAAGAACCTAGAAGAAGCAGAACAGCAGCTTCAGTCGGGGAGAACAGAGCTGGACAGGCTGGGGGTTCGGTCACACAAGATCCAGACCGTCTTTGAAGGACAGGAGGCCAGAGAGGAAGATGACGTGTTGGAGCTCCAGCCCGACTGCAGCATGACGTCCATCCTCCAGGATGCGCTTCACAAGTGTGAGCAGGTCGTTGCTTTGACGTTTGAAAGGTGAGCCATCAAACTAACTACAACTTCTAAATGTCTTTCATTTCTCCCCTCCAAAACTGCAACACATAAACTTACATTAAACACATCCAGTCTGAACGCCTCATTAAGCTCTTCTTCTCTAAACTTTACAGTGGACCTGGTTTTGTAAGGCACACACCGTTCCCCTAGTAACTATCAAAATCTATCTGGTTCTTTCTATCAGGACTGAAAACATTCATCTTTTAGAGTAGCTTACTCAGGAAGGCTTGGTTTTAATTATTAATTTGTTTTAAATTAGCATCTGTGTATTTTTTTCCCTTTATTTTTATGAAAAAAAAAAAAAAAAAAACAATCAAACTTACAGGTTGCTATGTGTTGGGATGTTTATTTACAGAAACAATGTTTGATAAAAAGGTTTAGGGGTCAACTGAGGCTTTAAACATTCCCGGTTTTAAAACTGTTCTTCTCTTCAGGTTTCAAGAAATTTCCACCAGCAATCAAGTCAAGGAAGAACTAAAAGAACAAATCGAGCTCAAAAGGCTTTTCTCAAACTGTGACCAGGTCGGATTTTATTCCCTGTTAATTTCTACATTAAAAACACGGTGGAAATTCTGCTGACATTTAGCAGAGTGTAAAGAGAGTCTGTGCTTGGCAGGACCTGGAATTCGCCTCCCAGCTGGTGAAGCAGAGTGGCGTCTCTGACGACGTTCTCCTGGAGGTCCTGCGTCTCCTCCTCCCATGTCTGCCGGAGAGTGAGCTTCTCTCGCTCAGCGACGCGCTCTGCCGCAAACCACGTCCCGTTTCTGCCTTTGCAGAGCAAGAGCTCTCTGGGTAAGGAGAGAGTCTGTGGTTTATTATCTGGCAAAGACGACCAAAGCCTCGTTTGGGTCACGTTCTTTGAGGATTTACACATGATGAGAACAGGTTTGATTTATAGTGAGTCGTTAAAAAAAACTTTTTTTTTTTTTAGATTTTTTCTGGCAATCTGATATGATTAGACAACTCCAGAGGAATTCTTTGTTTTCTCCTATCTTTTCTCCGCTAAGAACAACCTTTGCTCACCAAATCTATGTCTACGTCTGAGTTGCATGTCAAAAACAAAAACCAACATTTTAACTTTCTTTGACATCAGACAGTGCCTTTTGAAAGTAGTCTTCTTATCAGAACCCGTCTCAGATGGCATCTAACCAGTTAAATCTCTCCGCTTGATTGTTTGTTTTTGAGGTTGGTTGTTTTTTTTTTTTATAAACTTTTTCAGGGTTGGCAAGAGGATGTTAAACCAGGTCAGTGTACATGTTAACACACTGAACCTCCTGGAATGAATTTAAAACCATCAACTTATTTTATTCTTTGATGGAAAGTGGGTAGAAGTGTTTTCTCTTGCTCTTTCTACAGCAAAAAAGTGTGAAGACCACCAATCCATGGCTCTACACCTGTATCTAGAGACTTTTGTTGATCCTTTCTTGAGGAATATTTGATAAGAGTGGATTGAAATTAAAAACTCTTCAGTTGGAAGACTGAAAAAGGAAAATTAGGTCCAAAATATGTGGACAATATGACCTTAATTTTGAGAAATAACAGTGATAATGACGTTCTGGAGGTTGTTACTCAACAACTCAGAACTTTCTCGCTGCAAACACAGGTTGTACCAGTATTAATTTAAGTTAACAAAAGCAATCTAGGACAGTCAAAGATCTTCTTTGTAACCCCGAAAATAATCAGTTTTGCTTCAGTAGCCTTTGGAGTATTTCTCTAATTTCATAAAAAGTCATTTTAACATCTTCTAAAACAAAAACAAATGGTTATCATTCATAAACTGAGTCTTATCTGGAGGCCTTGTCAAACTAACATGATATAAAATTAATAAAGCATATTGTAATGTTTAAGCTGCATGAGGAATCTGTGGAGGAGTTTAAAGCAGTTCTACTGAAAACAGAACCAGCTGTTTCTTTCAGCCCTTTTGGTGACCAACACATTAGCGTATGCTAGCACACATGATTGGGCAAATCAGCTGCTTCATGTTGCTTCTGTTCCTAACAGATTCGTTAAAAATAGTTTTCTAATCGAAGCTTGTTGAAACACAACAATCTCCAAGTGAGAACTTTAATTTATATAACTTCACCCCTTTCTGCTTCCCCAGAACTAAGATGAAGAGATAAACGATTTTACTTTTCATTTTGCTTCCCTCTCTTATCCTAATAGCCTGGAACTCTGTTTTCTGTCTCCTGCTGAGTTTGGCTCGCCTTGCTGATGAGGAATGACTCCAGCAGGAGGTTGCTTAGTAATCCAACAGAAAATATTGTGTCTGGAAAGCCACGAGTGTGTTGTTTTCCCTTTCAAGGTCTTTCTTCTTTTCAAAGTTTTACAGAGAAACCGTCTTTACTTTTATACTTCTGCTAAAGAGAGATGACGTGATCAGTAGGGTTTAGAACCAAGTGCGAAAGATGTACAAAGAAATCAAGAGATTCAGAAAGTATCACATTATGACAAGTGTTGATCCCCCTGCTGACTCAGAAACTGAAATTAAGTTGTATTTAAATTTGCTTTGCTCAGATTAAAACCGATTGGCTAAACTTGCATAAATGCCTTTAAAAATAGACTCTAACCAGTGATAAACTGTACTAACTTAGCATTTCTAACATCACTCTTCCTCTTATGCATGTAATTTGCTTAGCATCAACTTAAAAGTTTGGTTGCACCTCCATTGACATGACAAATGATATCTGACAACTTCATTTGTGTCCCATTCCAACTCAAAATGCTCTACGTTCCTAGAAGTCCAGCATAGTTCAGTCAGTCTGCACTCAATTACTTTTGTTATTTCATCTTTCAAGAAGATCAAGTAGAAAAATCAAGTTTCGAATCAAATTAAGTTTCAAAATATTAAATTCAGCTGTATTTTAGTGACAATCATTTCCAAATCAGTACATGGATTTCTAATTATGCTGATTCAGATTTAGTGTTTGTTTATTTTTTTTCGATTCACGTTGAGTCGTTCAGATTGAATCTGAGCAATGCAAACAACATGCTGAGCCTTCAGAGAACAGCTGCATTAAAGATGAGATTAAATCCCTCATAGGTTGAATCTGTTTACTAATTAGTCTGATTCATGAAGACAGTCTGTTGCAGTGATTTTCACATGAGAGCCCAATAAAATGCCATGTGTGGTTGTAACATGTCAAAAGGAGAAAAGATTTTAGGGACATGAACTTCCGTTTTAGACGTTTGCCGTAACGGGAACTTTCATTCCACTGGGCCGTGAACAAGAAAGGCTTCACTCATGGCTGCTTTTATGCTCTCAGAGTTTGAGTTCATGCCTCACTATAGCAGTGTGAAGCGAACTGAATGTTTTTACTTTAAGAAGTTTCCCTGAAGTCATCTCTGAATGAGAACACTGCTTTGTGGGGTGGGGGAGGCGTCTGTCGGTAGAGACGTGACTTTAGGTTCTTTGGTGTGAAGTCATCGAGTTGCTTTAAGACGACGATGCTTTTGCCTGCAGCTGTGCCGGGGAGCAGAACAGAGCCGTTCCTGTCAGGCTGAGAGAAATTGCGGTGCGGAAAACCATCGCTAATACGCCAAACTGCGCTGTGGAAAGAGAGAGGTGGGTTCAGCACGTTTCTTTGATCATCAACTGTGCTTTTAAATGCAGGCCTGATGTTCAGCTACCGCAGAGAATAACGTACGGATCAGTGGTTCGCCGACATCATTGACAAATCCCAAATCGAAGTGAAACATGGCTTTGATCAGAGGAATGTTTGCGGCTTGGCGCCAGTGGCCACAAAGCATGAGGTAAGCACAGAAACACTCCGACCCGGCTAACAGCGGCCCGCTTTGTCTTCCAGCTCTGTCAGGCTGGAGGAGAAGAGGCGGAGCGCGGTGGAAAAGCTGCTCCCTAGATCCCGTCTCCTGCGTCCCAGAGATGCCGGACCGTCGTCGCCAGCTGACGACGGAGGCGCGCAGGATGAGTCGACGCCAGCCGCGCTCGTTCCGCAGCCGCGGAGCGACGCGGCGGAGGGAACGGCGCACGGCCCCGCAGGGGAAAGCGTGACCTCGGACTGCGGCGCAGCGGGCAGCCTCGCCGCCGGAGAGCGCTTGTTTGTGTTTCGGGATCCACTTGAATCCAGCAACTCTGTTGTCGTCCCAGAAAGGAAAAAGAAGAGGAATTTTCTCAATTTCAAGAAAGGCTCAGTTGCTCCTGCAACCTGAGGCTAACAGAGCCTTTTCTAATGTTTATGTTGTAAATATATAAAAAGTCACCAATAAATTCATGGTTTTACTTTGGAGCTGAAAGAGCATATTTTTGTACTTTTCATCATGTATGCAGCATCTGGCTTTGTTTCAATTAAAGGCAGCTGACTTTTTACGCCTTATGTCGTTTATTTGCATTAGACACTGGAACGTTTCAGAAAATGTTCATTTAGTTCAGTAATTCAGTTCAAACAGTGATGCATGTGGATTTGGTATAAACAGTCATGAAACCAAATAGCCTTGCTGGAAATACAATCTCCAGTTTTGGCTTTTGTTTCTTAAAACATCTTCTCTACCTCTTATCTCCTTAGCTGAAACATTTCTCGTTTTCCGCATGGACTTTAGAACCAGAACAGTCGGCGACAAAAAAAAATATTGGATCTGCTTATTGCAGCGTAAGATTAACACATTTCTACAGCCTCTGTGGTTTTCCTTCCAGCAGTCAATCTGTTTTCTCTTTCCCTGACCAGCCTTCCAGTTCTTTCACGTCATCATCCTCATTTTTCTTTTCTTTTTTTAAACTCCCTCTCCATCCTTAAAAGTGGAGCCAGTCGTTCTCCCTGCAGCCCACTGGTTGAACTCCCCTTACAGGCAGCCGGACCTCTGGAGCTGACAGACATGAGGCTGGGACTGACGGCTCTCCTCTGCTTCTTCAGCGTCGTGCTTCAGTGCGACTGCACTCCTCCGACCTGCTACTCCAGAGCGCTTAGCCTGAGCAAAGAGGTCATGACCCTGCTGGACAAGATCCACAGTTTCTACCGGACCGTAAGAGCGCTTCACTTTCAGCAGTGTTCATGTTGGATCTCAGGCTTTAACTTTGTCTTAATTCTTAATTGCTGTGTTGATTGGTTTGTAGAAAGCGTGTGCTGAGGTTCTACCTGTCATCCACATTGATGTGCATGTAAGTTGGAAAAACATCTATAGAGGAAACACATGTTTTTTTTGTCTTTCTACATATTCTAGCATTAAGGGTTTCAGGTGAACATGATTGATTGTCACATAAGAGCTACGTTCAATCAAACTGTTTGGTTGTTTGCATCAAGGTTAAAACACCTAACTAAATGAAGATGTTAGTTGTTCAAAACTCATACCGTTATCTCTCTAGAACGCGTGCATCACCAACAAATTGCGTGACCTTCTCTACGTGGTGCTGAACCATCCCAGCCAGAGCTGCAGAGAGAAGCCCAGAATGGTCGTGTTGAAGAGGAAAACCCAGAACCTGCACAGCATCATCACCAGAATCTGTTACCGGGTGAGAGAACCTCTCAGCCGTGTTTTCCCTATTTTTTTTTTTAGCCGGAGTAGCTCGACCGAACGTAAACTTGGCGTTTTTCTGCTGTTTCGTTGTAGGACCTGGTGTTTTTCACAGACGACTGTGAGGCCATCGACACCGGACGCAGCAGCCCAATCCTGGCAGAAGACAGACTGCAGCTGCTGCAAGAGGACAGATGAGACGGCTCACACTCATTCACACAGACGTATATACCCTCGTAAAAAAAAAAAAAAGAAAATCTATTGTATCCAAATGTAGAGCAGCAATAGCAAGCATATAACACCGAAGACGAGGCTGTTTTAACGTCCTGCCGGTGTTATCGGCGGACACGTGTGGTCACATTCCAGCAGCAAGCGGAGAACTTTCCACAGGAAATGAGCTGAATACCAGTCATGCCGATGAAAACCTTCAAATAATAAACCAGTACAAGGTGCTTGTGTGTGAAGCGTTGACCTCTGCTTATTTACCGGGGCTGATCCAGGCTGTTACTGGGAGCTTCACGGTAACACAGCTGTGATGTTTACAGCCTGTTCCTCCTGTAAACATTTGAGGGCTTCGACATGGACGCCCAACATGTTGGAGAACAAATGGAGTTTCCTTCCTCTTTCCTGTACCGTTTGTATCTTTCTGAATGTTCTTGAATAGATTTAGCATCTAAGGCGCTGTGGTGTTTCTGCTACTTTGTTATTGTGAATAAGAAGTGCAACGACTTTTCACACAAATATGTATACACTCGCAATCAGTAGAGGTTGTTGTTCTTTTGCAAGTAATTAAAAAAAAAGTTATTTTCCGACCAGTTTCCATGTCCGTGTTTTCCTTCCATTGTGGATCTCTAAAGTACACATCCATCCATTAAAATGCGATGTTTTTGTTATGTAAAGCAACATCTCACACGTAAATCACTTCAAAACAAACAAATAGATTCAGACTCAGTAGCTGTAAGCCGGAGACTTGTTGGATGTAGCTCCTTTTTTGGCTGCAACAGCACAGAATCAAATTGACCAGCTCTCATCTGATACGCAAACAATTAAAAAATAACTACATTTATAATTCAGTCTTTACTTTGTTGCTCCCTCAGCTGAGTTAGTTACTTTCCATACCCCTTTGCATTTGTGCCAGTCACTACATCACCCACTATTCGCTACAATTTATGCCAAATTTAACTCTGAGATAAAGTGTTTTCACTGAAGTTTCCTGATAATGCGCTGGTTTGTATACTGAGCTAAAGTGCAAGAATAAAAGGTTTTCTCGCCAGAATATTGGCCAAATTGTTGTATCAGGTCCCCGAGAGATGATTTCTCCACACTAAGAAAACAGCAGATTTCTCCTTGGATTTTTTTTTCTAAAATAGATGCTGTGTTTTCCTTCTTTAGCTCATGAACTCATCCAGTGTTTTTATTCATCAGCTCAGTCAGGGGCTTGTGATCAACCAATAAGTAGAGCGGACTGGGTGTAAATCAGGTTTTGGTGCACAGAAGATCAAACTCTTCTTTGAAAAACGTGAAACCAATGAAAGAAACAGCAAAATGCGTTTGGTTTGACAACATATTTGAAGGAGATTTTCTGTTGTTTACATTTGAGGAACATGTTGCTCTGGCAAGAACGTGAGAGTTGTGTTAAAATGCCAGCGACAAATCAGTCAGATTGCATTTCTTCTACATGTCTTTGAATAAACAGTGGAAAAACCAATGAATTAACACTAAATGATGTAAATGATAGGTTTTGTGGAAGAAAAAAGAATGAGTCCAGCGCTGCGGTGGGGCTGGTTTAAACAAACACAAGCCTGGTTGCATCTGCAATTTCGTGAACAGGGGCCATTAAAATCTCATCAAAACCTTCTTAAGTGTAACAGCTCTTTTTTTTATTTATTTATTTTGCTTTTAAGTCATCTGGTTGTAAAAATCACCCAGTGATCCAAAATAGACAAACTTTAGTGCTTGATATAGTTTGACATTTGTCTTGCATGGAAAAAATGAGCAAATCTTTTAAAACAAAAGAATCTTATAAACTTTTTAAACCAAACCAAACCAAACCAACTTTATTTATAAAGTACTTTAAGACAACCACAGCTGATACAAAGTGCTGTACATTAAAACACAACCTAATAAAAAAATAAATAAATAAAAACTCTTACAGTTTAAAAACAAACAAATATACAATTTAAAACTAGATCCCGCTGGAGTTGAACGCCAGGTAAAATAGATGGGTTTTAAGACGAACTTTAAAAGTGGACAGTGAAGGGGCCTCTCTGACCTGCAAAGGCAAGTCATTCCATAACTTAGGGTCAATGACAGAGGAGCCCTGTCCCCTCTGAGCTTCCTGTCCCCTCTGAGCTTCCTTCTGGATCTCGGAACCTCCAAGAGCAGCTGATCTGCGGCCCTGGGAGACCGATAGGGTATGTAGGGGTGAAGAAGCTCAGAGAGGTAAGCCGGGGCAAGATTATGATTTAAAAACAAACGTAAGAATTTTAAAATGAATCCTAAAATATACAGGCAGCCAGTGAAGTGAGGCCAGGACAGGGGTCACATGCTCCCTCTTTCAAGTTCCTGTTAAAAGTCGTGCAGCAGCATTCTGAACTAACTGCAGACATGAGAGCAGCGACTGATTGACTCCCAGATAAAGTGAGTTACAGTCATCCAATCGAGTCGAAATAAAAACGTGGATCACTGTTTCAAAATGCTGCCTGGAAAGAAAAGGTTTCATTGACGCCAATCGCCTTAAATGATAAAAGCTGGACTTAACCACACCTCTGATTTGGCTGTCCAATTTAAAATCACTGCTCACCTTAAAACCAAGATCTGTAATAACAGGTTTAAAATATACCTCCAAATGTCCCAGGTCCACAGAAGAGGACTCACAGGAGCCACTGGGTCCAAACACCATCACTTCTGTTTTGTTTTCATTAAAATTTAAAAAGTTCAAGGTCAACCAAGCTTTAATATCACATAAACATGCCATGAGATGTGCGATTTAACTATTTTGTTGACATGCCTTTCGATTTGATTTAGGTGTTCAGCTCTTTTTTTAGGAGTCTGTCAACATCCCACTTATGGACATTATGAACTCTGCCTTCCCAAAGTTCTCCTAAACCATTAGACTGTGATTGTTGATTTCAGTCCTATACTTTGGTGGCCTCTGCTGGCGGAACTGAGTTATTGCATTTCGATTCACGGGAGAAAGTATGAGTCTGTTCTGGGCAAAACTAACACACATGGCTTACGACTAAAACTAACACATATGACTTACGACTTTTATCTGCTGGTTCCCTCTTGTCATGATTTTGATCTATGTGAGTCAGAATCAACCCAAGGCAAATGAAACTGCTTCCAGGCCACCAGATTCATGAATCTATAAATTCATGAATCTTTGGCATAGATCTCAAAATTTTAGATTTGTTTATTGATATAATGAAATGTAATCTTTACTTTGTATTTGAGCTCAGATTGCTCACAAATACAGCAAGTATTATCCCTGGTTGATTTTAAACGCATCTTACTGAAGCCATGTTAGCTCTTTGTGATGTTCTTAACAGGAAGAACATCATCCAGTCCTCTCATCATCCAGATCTCTGCGGATAAAAGGAGCAGCTGGATGATTCACTCTGCCTGTGATGTGAGTTGAGTTTTTATGTTCTCTGGTCAGTTTTACTTCATTGAGTTATATCCCCTGCCCACATCTGAGTTATTCACTCTCTGTCTCCCAGGTCAAGCTAGTGCAGAAAATGCTTTCACATTAGACTTCTAGAGCTACATCCTCCTCGTGACATTAACTTACTTGGAAAACTCGCCTTCTCCAAGGATGTTGTCTGCAGTTCTACTCCCCGCTGGTGTTGCCACATGCCCACTCAATCAGTTCTGCTTCTCTCTGAAAGAACCAAACCTTCCCTTGATGCCGCATACATTCATACAAACATACATAATATTGCTGCAATGACTAATAACCAAACGATACTGATATTATATGTTTACCTACCCTTTGGACACCCGGGAAAAGCAACCACATAGGTGAGATTTCTTCTCTGTTTCAGTTAAACACCACACCTCTTCCCAAATCACATAAACAAAGGCAACCAGATAGCAATGACCATTGGCTACCTTTTTCGATAACGATATGTTTAAAAATTACTGACATCAACCGATACAAATATCAATGACAATTCATTGTGTCCTGATGTGACCTTTCACAGTTTAAACGCACATTCAGATCTACTTTTTACCCAATGAACCATGATTTATTGATTTAAAAGTACCTAAAGTTGTGAAATCCTGAGAAGAAGAACGCATTGGACGACCCGATTACTAAAAACAAGGTTACTTTCAGCTGAGTCAGGTCTTTAGGAACTATTCACGTGTCACAGTGTTTGTTCTATAATAGCGACTGAATCATCAGTTCGCTGATGCAATTTAAAAATATATACTAACATTCCAAAATTATCTGATTCAATACTTGCATCATTGCTTCTGTTGCTTTGTCTGATTTGCCTCATTCCTCAGTAATTCATGTAAAAATCTTCATTCTGACCTGAGTTTCCATGGTTATGTTTCACCACTGCAGTCTATCCCTTTAGCCAGCTTGAGCTTATGGTTGCATTAGGAATCACACAGTTGATCCACTTTTTAATCGTGAGGGCTTTCAGGAACAAGTTGCAGTCATGGTCTTTTGGTAGCAGGGTTAAGGTACTCGGATCGATCAGCAGATGGTGCTAGTCAACCAGGTACCACACTGGAAGAAGAATTTATCACATTTTTAATGCTTCAGCAGCTTAAGACAAGACTTTATTGATTATTCATCCTCTTTGACTATGAACAGTGCCTTGAAAAAGTATTCACATCATTTTAAGTTTTCCACATTTCATCAGTCAATCATAACCTTAAAGGTATCTTGCTTAAATGTTGATTAGTAGACCAAGACAAAGTGCTGCATAGTTGTGAAAAAGATTGAGAAAGGTGCATGCCCTCTTAACCCTGGTGCCCCTAAATAAAATCCAATGAAGCCAATTGCCTTCAAATGTAATGAGTAAAAAAAAAATCCACCCATCTATAATTCCTTCTCAGCATAAACACTCTGTGAAAAACGGTAGTGGTAATACAGGCTGTGGGTTTTATTATGGGCTGGTCAGGTCACCACATGAAGGTGATATTCATGTAAGTTCTGAAAAATTCTGAACATGTTTTAAAAGCACTATATATTTGAGTAAAACCATTGTCAAATTTTAGTTCTCCGATATTTAGTCTTTCATCAGTTGTTGTTCGATACTATTGTCCATATCCAGAAGGCAGTTTGTCACATTAAAAACTGTCAGATGGGAACAGAAACTGAGTCCCATCTGCTTCGTGAAGAATCCCTAGAATCAATCAAACCAATTTTTACTTTGCTCCAAGTAGACCCTGCTTCTGAACCATCATGTCTGAACTCCTCACAGCTATAATAAACTGACCCTGAAAGGACCAAACTGTTAGTCAGCACCATGTGGCTTATTGAGAAAACCTGCCCACAGTGCGCTCATAAAGCCTAATTGCTGTTCTTATTAATCATATTTATAGGGCAGCACAATGCACCTACTCTTAAAAGCAAAACTAGAACAGAACATTAAAACCGCAGGCGGCCATGGCAATGTAATGTTCAGGTACTGCACCCAAAAAAAACCCAAATGCTGTGCAATCAGTAATCATTCTCTGCTTTGTTAAAATAAAATTCCCTTATAAAGAACACATCACAAACTTATTCACATTAAAGTAGCGGCCATGCAGTTTGAGATTCCGATTCTTTTATAGGGCTTTCAGGCAATTTTCCATCACATTTAGCGCTTTTATTGCATTTTTTTAGAGAAGTGTTGCCTCATTAGTGCGCATAAGGAAATGTTTCCCCCAATAGATGACCTGCACATTCTCTACTCTGTTTATAATAATTGTGCTCGTCAGTAAACCAGGCGATTGAGAGGCTGTGTTGTGGTAAACAATGTTGTCCCCCTGCATACACTAAATACACCTTATTAGGCTGCTGTTTTATATACTGATAAAGGCTAAGAGTACGTTTTGAGAAAATCCAAGGCACTAGCGACAAAACTAAGTGTTCACCTTATATCACTGCAGAGCCTTGCTAAGGTCTCCCCCTCTAACGTTTCCACTCTTTGTGACACTAAAACCAAAGTTTCATCTATAATATTGGGATTTTAAGTAAAAAGAATATATGGTTTTGAACGTTCTTATAAAAAAAATCAGGCTAAAAGTGGCATTTGTTATCTATTCATCCCACTTTACTCTGGTAGGCTGAAATAACTTTCACAGTGATCAAACTGTACTTGGATTAAAGTGGGTGATTGTTTTTTTTAAGATTTTCCAAAAAGATTTAAGAAAAAGTTCCCATTGTCCTGCTACTTATAGAAGCATTTCTGCACCAGTACACCTGAATAAAATCCTGTCACAACCTGATGATGCTGAATGATGTTGAATGATGACAGAATGATGCTGCCACCACCATGTTTCACTATGGAAATTGCTCAGGGGCATAATGTTAGTTTTTCACATGTTATTAGATGAAATGTTACCTTTTTGCGTCATATGGAACAAACACTTTGTTCCATGTGTTTGTTGTGACAAACTAGAAGTCAGACTTATGACTTTCTTTGAACAGTGGCTTTCCCTCTTGCCACTTTTTGAATTTTGGCAGCTTATCAATTGGGCTGTGACATTTTCTCTGATGCTTATAATACAGTGCAGTCATTCACTAAACTGGCAGTCGTGTTTTGTGTTTCAGAGACTTTTTGGGGGGTTTCATAGCATTTAGCGCTTTTATTGCTATTTAGAGCAGCGTTGTCTCAATAGCAAGGGACATATCACGTTGTTGGGGTTGGAGATGATTGAGCACCTGCCCCTTTTGCTCCTTACCCCCAAGTGCCCTTTTGGTCTTTTTTTTTTTTTTTTGTATTATTATTATTTCCTAAACCCTCTTCTGACACATAATAACGTGTACAAAAATTATTTGTTTTTTGTTGGGTTTTTTTTTTTGTATAACATAATAAGCCATCCCGTCACCTTGTTACCTTTGACCTTTTGCCCGTGTCCTATGACGCAGTTGCCTCTCGCGCAGTGAGACATGGCAGCTAACTGTGGAGCTCAACGTAGCGAACGTTCCAGATAACAGGACAGTTTTTGGTGAATTATATAAAAAACGTTTTTGGTGAATAAAGTGAAGTAGACTTGATACTTGTCAGATGACGGAAAACGTTCACGTATCGTTTCTCCTTCAGCTCGGAGTAGCGGTTTAAGCAGAGAGGTAATGAAATACAAGACACCGACAGGCCTCTGTCTGCCTTTCTCTGAAGAACTACTGAGCGGGAGGAGAGACAGGTGAGGAAAACTGTTCTTATCTATCGATTCAGTATTTTTATCATGCAGATATTAGGCTGTTGTTGTGCTATTAGCTAGCTGCTAGCTAAGGACTTTGCTAGCAACGCTAGATAACTAAAAAGCTTCTTCCTTGTATCTTTAATGATGGCGGTCATTCTCTGCGACAGACTGGCAACCTGTCCCCCAATTATTCAATAAAGAAATAAAATAAAATAAACTCAGTTAAGTAAAATTTAATTTTTAATCATAACTTTTAGAATTGTAATGATTTATTTTTTAAAAACAAAACGTTTTGTTTAAAAAACAAATTTTTTAAATTAAATAACTCATTTTTGTTTCTTGAACTTAAAAAGTTATTTGCCAAACATAAACTTTCATTTGCACACATCAGAAATCTTTTGTTGTGATTTTAGGCAAGCAAAACTTCGAGTCTAACAAAATCTCAGAATAGCAAGAAAAGATTTCTGACAAGCACAAATAAGTTTGTTTTGCAAGTAGTTTTTTCACTTCATGAGATAAAAATGTGTGATTTTAATTTTAAATTGCTTTAAGCAAAACTCGAATGATTTTCTCATGGTGACATCCATTAACAATTCGATTTTTGCTTTTGTTTTTTCTTTTTTCTGCAGTTCCACCTTAAAGTTTGATGCAGCTTTGCTTTCCTGAATGGACCACTTTCATCTCCATTGCAGCAAACAGGCAGCTCTTTTTTATAGATTACAGTCCACTACAAAGTTGCATTGTGCCCTTGTTTATATTTTTAATAGTGTAATTCTGTAAAGACAAAATATGTCTGGTGGTCCAGCTCTGATTTACATATCTTGCTGAATTGCGGGTTTGAATATGGTAATACTTTCCAATAACAAAGTAGCCCTACAGAAAGAAATTACTGATAAAATTACTGATAAAATATCTTACATATGCATAGTTATATGCTCTATATAGAGATTTCCCTTAGCTTTGATTGCATATCTCACGATTTTGTAATTTATTATTGTTTATTAAACTCTGAAAGCTGGGAGGCTTTGTTAATATTCTGTCCTAAAATGTTTTTAGATGTGCCCCTTTTTTTAGTGGTCTCTGCACGGCCCTGATGAATAATACATTTAATTTTAATGTATTGTGGAAAAATTTAACAAATTTGTAGTTGAAAACTGTATTCTTGTCTCTGCGCAGCACAAAAAAATGGCTGAGCAACGTCAGACAAACACAAGACCTGTCAACCTTTCATGGCATGGAGGTCAAGATGGTGCTGCCCTCTAGTGGTGTGCATTAACTCATTTTCTCATCATTGCAGTAAGGTTAGGTTTTTGTCAGCCTACATAATATAGACCAACATATCCTGTGTAAAATAACTCAAATAGCTTATACACGTGAATTAATAAAGTAGCTATGGTGATTGTGTATTAATGTTTATCAATAATATATTAATCCGCTTAAATGAGGTTTTAGCAGCCGAAAAAAGAAAACAAAGTAGGTCGATTTACATCTCTCCTTATCTCTTCTTTTCTCTCAGAGCTGACTCCATGGTAAAAAAAAAAAAAAAAACCAAAACTACTGCAACTTTTCATTTCTGAAAACATGCGCTGCGATATTGCTTTACATTCCCGTCAAGACGTCAACATCTGGTTTTCTGCAGGAGGCCAGGTTTTATTAGCCTCCTCGCTTTTAGTGGAGAGACATCCGCAAGAAATTGCAGATGATGGCTGTCTTTGAGCCATGATTTATCACGTTCATGTGGCGTTATTATAGGCTGCATGTGGCGCTGGACAGGCATGTAGTTACACGCATGGACATAAACAGGTGAAATTGGCTCACTTTCTTTTTTTTCTAATTCAAATGATTTTATTTTTGCATTATAAGTAATTGTATTAATTATATGGGGTTATTTTGCTTTTAGGAAATCGTAATGAGATCAAAGAAGGGCTGATGGTTGCATATGTATAATAATATGTGTGTTATGGAAATAAAATGAACCTGTAATGGACTCGTGGTTCCATATGCGTGTTTACTGCTGCAGTGTGTCTTCTGTTAATCTGTCTGTGGACAGAAGGTGGTGGTGTGGGATCTGTCATGGAGGATGTCGGTCGTGAACCAGTGAAAGGCCAGTTTAAAGTAATGCTGAAAAAGAAATACCCTGTGATTTAAAAAGAAAAATTATTTTATTTTTGGGAATTTTATTGATATTTTGTATAAGTAAAATTACTAAATATGATTTTACAGTGTAATACAAATTTGTGAATATGGTTGGTCTTTTCAAAAGTGAATCCGTTTCGTAGCTCCCTGATTCCATTTCGTACTGGTAAAACGACACCCACTGATTTTATATCACTTTATTCGTGATTAAGCAGCTGGGATGAATTGAAATATTTTTTTCCCTCAAATATACTCAAATATCACTTAATCGCACGTTTAAAGCCAAATTATTATTTCTTTTTGTATAATATGAGACTAAGTGTAGCTTATTATGACCAAAGTCTTGGGGTTATTTGAGTCATAGTGAGTCATACATGTAATTGTGTACAGTATTAGGCCTCAAAGTGAAAAATTGCTTAGGGATCATTAGATGTTCTTCAAAAAAAAAAAAAAAAGGAAGAAGGTATACCTCAACGGTTCATTTGATGAGTTTCTGAAAGAAATATGACAACTTGCTTTATTTGTCAGTCTCTTTCGATTTTTTTTCCACATTACTCCAAAAAAAAGACACGGGCTTAGCGGGGAAAACAAGCTTTTAAAAAGATACCCAGGTTACATTTACAAGCTAAAATTGCCCATAATACCCCGTCCATTCAACGGTTAAAGTCATCTTCCTTTTATGACCATTTATCCAATATAATAACCTATTTGCCTCCTTTGGGGATCAAGAGGTTTTACCAGGGAGTTAAGAAAAACCTCCTGTGATCTTTTCCACGGCATAAACAAGCGACTTTTGTTTTGTGTTTGGCCCCTGGCAGCATAGAGAACAGTGGGGGGGACAAAGGAATGAAAGGCTTCAGAAGAGAGGACCGGTCCCCTTTAGCTCCATTGTGTCAAGTTTCTGCTCTTTTCAGAAGGAGCGTCCATCCGTGTGATTTGAACTTATTGTCGGGGATTATACATTAATTCATGCCTGCATGCGGGACGAGACGGAGCCAGAGGTGATCTGAGGAGCCGAGTCGAAGAAAATAAAAATTTCAAAATGAGTCTAAACGATAAATAATGAAAACGAATAAAAGGATTGTACCTGAATAGGTGGAAGAGGCTCTCGCCCTGGTTGCTTTCTTCGCCCCAGCGCTCTGAGCTGAGCGTGTTGCCCGTCCCAGTCCCCCGTTGACATTTTAGGAATGATAAAAGTTCCGCCTTGCCTGGAGCTACAGCCTCGCTGGAGCCGGCCTCTGTCTGCGGCAGATTGCCTTTGCTCATTACAGCAATTATTTTACTCCAGTTTAACCCCTGCCTGAATGGCAGGAAAGTCCGGAGAAAGCCTTTAAAAGCGCCGCGGAGCGGTCTGCAGTTCCCCCTCACCCCAACCCTCCTATCTGATCCCTCTCCTCTCTTCCCCCTCCCTCCTTCCCTGATGGAAGAAAACGACTTTAAGTTTCTGTTCGGATACTTTTCTGTCTGCGTTTACTCCAGGGCGTCAGGAACTGGTCTCCAGACTCACACCGACACATGCGTGGCTCAGTCCGCGTCATGTCGTAATGAATTGCCACCCGGCTCACTTTACACCCTTAAACGCACGTAATGACAGTCGCACGGCGGATTGTTTACGAGCAATTTCCACCCAAGAGAGGCAATTTTCAGAATGTATCTCTGTGGTTTGAAGTCAGCAAAAGTGGTTGTCCACCACCCACTGTTCCTCCTGCTTCCATCTGGCGCCTTTAATATCTGGGTTTGGCGATTCAAAGGCGAAAGGGAAAACACGCACAGCTAAGAAAAATATCGAGATGTACCGAAAATCAAACTGAGCAGTTTTCCAATCGACCCTGATCTGTGATCTGCTAAGCAGATCTAAAAGTTCAATAAATCGAACCCTGTCACCACCATCATTCATTAAATGCATCAAAGATAATCATATCTTCAGTCCTGAAAATCAGAAAGACGTCCTTTGATGCCTAAATACTCATAGTGTTCAAGTTCCTGCATTTTAGTTTGGTTCAAACCACAACCTCCAACAGGGGAATGTCGTTTCCTCTATTGTACGTTATAGGGGGGAAAAAACGGTCAAAATTGGAAGAAATCGAAAAACTGGAATCGGTACAACAGCATTATCGTTGAAACTTTACCGCAGAAAAACATGGAACTTGATTAAATTCACTTCAAACCGACACTGAGATGAGCCGTAACAGATACCTTGACAGGGATCGAATGAGATCAGACGTTTTCTTTGTGACATTTAAATAACTCATTTTTTTTTACAAATATATTTTTCTGAATGCACCTGGTTGTCATCTATTATGCATTTTCATGAATATGTTTAAGTTTGGCCAGAAAAAGAGTCTCATCCTCCAACTTGTCAGATTTACACAAGTCTTTTGTGTAGACAAGTCTTTATTTAAAAAAATAGAAAAAGTTGAAAATTTGCCCTTCTTCACTTCATAAGAGTTCAGCTTTTTAACCCAAATCCCTTGTTTAACATCTATAACCCCAAACATAATTTGTTTTCAGTTAAATTGCTCTAAAATATATTTAAATAGGTCTAAGGAAGACCTCCTGCAGTTAAAGTGAAAAAGAGCAATTTAAAACAAAAAACATGGGGAAAAAAGAATAAACAATTTATTGTTAAGTTATGTCACAAATATATTCAGAATATAAATGAGGATATTTTTTTTCAAATATACATTACTTTACAGTACACTTTCCCCTTCTAAAATAAGGGAACCAATGAAACAACAGACAGTGCTGTTATTAAAAATAAAAAATTAATAAAAATAAAATTTAAACAAACGCTGTGATTCTCCAGATTTTACCGACTAAATGACACGCTGCGGTTGCGCGTTTATATGAAAGTAAAACATGAAAACAACATTTTAAAAAACACTGATTCCAAAGCTGTGGAGCTGTTAGTGTTTTTGACATCAGCTTGTCTTTTTTAAGCCCAGTCAAAGTTCGTAGGTACAAAAAAAATATGTCAAGCTGCTCCTTGATCTCTGAAAAAAAAGACCTGTCACCTTTCACCTGGCTGTCATGGACGCCCTGTTCAACGTCCGCACTTGACTTTAAGGTCAAAATACTTTTGACGGTTGGAAGTCATCTTCCATATTTGTAAAAAAAAAAAAAAAAAATCCATCTTCAGAGAATCTTGTCTGTCACATCTCAGACTTGAGATTAAATGGACACACACACACACGTGGGAATTTACTGGCCAGGTCGAAACGGAAGAGAACGCAGCGTCGTCGTCAGAGTGGGTCCGTTAGGAGGCCTCGCTCCCACCCTCCCTGACCAGACGCGACACTGACCTCCCCACCTGGATGCTTTTCTCATTTGTCGCATCATAGGTCCAAAAGGGGCCCGATCTACGTAGTCCTGCTGGTGCCCTCTTTCTGTTGTGTGTCCCCCCCAAACCCCCATCTCACCCCTGTCAAGCCAGGTGGTACATACTGTATCCCACATGCGCGGCGTACAGTCCCACAGGAGACACCGGCAGCGAATGCCTCTGGAACGGGTGCGAACCCGCGTAGGACGCCGGAACGTGTGCGCCGAGGGGGAAGGAGATCCCGAAGGCCGGGGGCAACATGGGCTTCGCTGCCATTTTCAGTTTTTCCAGCTCTGCCTCCTGGAGGCGCTTGGCCTTGGCTCTTCTGTTCTGGAACCAGATTTTCACCTGGGTCTCCGTGAGGTTGAGGGAGCTGGAGAACTCGGCGCGCTCCGCGATGGAGAGGTACTGCTTCTGGCGGAACTTCCGCTCCAGGGCCAGCAGCTGGGACGTGGTGAACGGAGTCCGAGGCTTTCTGTTTGTCTTGTGTTTGCGCAGCGGGCAGGCGGGGGGACTCAAGCGTCCTGCAACGACAACCAATAATAATAATAATAATAATAATAATAATAATAATAAAGATAAAAACATTTACTAACTTTGCGAAACTGAACACTTTGCGAAAAAAAAGTGGGCTGGCACATTTTGGTTTCTTAAACTTAAACTTACGCGTTAGTTTCACGCTATGTACAATGTAAACGCTACCCGTGCGTAATTCTCACAACAAGCATTTTAAAAACGAGACTCACGTGGGGGCGTCGGGGAGAAACGTGGACTTTGAATCCACGAACTCCTCTCCTGACTATCCGGGCTCTCGGGTTTAATCAGCACATCATCGGACATGTTCATAATGTCGCCGACGGAAAACGCAGAATTCATCGGCAAAGCCGGAACAGAGGCGTCCAGACCGGCGTAGGCGCCCATCCGCGTCCCCTTCCCCAACGCCTGGGACGTCCCGGCCGCGCCGTCCGGAGATGGTACCTCTCTGCTGGGCTTCCTGTCAGCCATCAGCGCCTCCACGCTGAAAGGCAGGATCGCGACTTTGGGCTTCCGGGTCTCCTCTGCGGGACTCAGGCTGGTCTGCATTTCGCCTCTATTGACGAGCGCCGATCGGGGGGAGAGGTCTTCGCTTTTCACACCGGCGGTCAGCGCTGACATGGCGATCGATGGGGCCATACAGGTCCCGACTGTGCGCAAGTAAAAATAATAATAAAAAAAATGATATAGGGAAAAGAGAGACGACTTTTTCCCCCCTCCAAGTCTCGACTGTGATTGCGGGCCGTGGGAAGAGTTGCGCTAAAGTGACGGCATCCTCATGTTTATGCGGCCAGATTGGAGCGAGGAGCTGTATAATAAAGCAGGCGTGGAGAGAAAGGCGGCCAATCAGCGTGGACAGGGGGCCGGACCGAGTGAGATGTGGGGTTTAAAAAAATAAAAAAAAATCAGACAGAGGAAGTTTAGCAATATAACCGACTTCAAATACACGTAAACAAAACAAACTCTTTATGATCCGTGGTTTAATCAAGAGTAAGCGCTCCCAAATGGCGTTTTAGTTCTAATTATATCCAAGAACAGAAAGAATAAGACTTTTTTTCTCATACTGCTAAAACACACTGTTACATTTTAATTAGTGTGTTTGGACTGATTCCAATCGATGATTCTGCTGTATGTAATGTAAAGGCAACTTTGAAATTTTGGCACCTGGTTTGTCCTTTTATGTCAAGATGAGTGAGGCCAAGCTACTTTGATCATAACATGTTTGTGAAAAAGACATAACATTTTTTTAAATCTATTCCAAGAAGTTGCCATTTTTTTTCCTGAAAACAGCAGCTAAAAGTGTCATTTATTGGAGCTAATCAAATTAAGAAGTTCAGCTTGCTAACAAGATTGACCTTGTCATTCCTTTTTAGTACTGAAATGTGGACAGGTTTTTTGGTACTCTTTGTTAAGACGAATAATAAATTCACATCTTGTGGCAGTCGCATTATTGAACACAAAATTTTTTTTACAGAATTTGGCGAGAAAACAAAATATCACATGAACAAAATTTAACACCAGCAAAAGTTGCCGATTGCCAAGGTTTGGTTTGGTGTAAATAGGGCAGCCCTTTGGCTATTTTAATGATTGAAGCACACTACTCCAAATTGTCCAGAGAACATAGGTTATCTCCCTTCTCTTCAGCTCACCCATAGATGGGAGAAGGTTGATATTGCCTCTGATAAATCATTTCTCTAGGGAGAAATGTGCCTTCAATGAGTATTAGAGACATGACCCACTTACAAGTTTTTGGTAGATATCACCAGATTTTTTTTTTCTTATCACAGATCCTCCACTGTGCTGCTTTCTCTCCGGCCCCCCCCAACCCCCCTCTACATATCTATTTTTGTTCTGCACCAGACAGTCCCGTCTGGAGTTTTGCTGTCTAACAATGCATCATTAAAGCCAACATGTTTACATTTGTGATGGTAGGGCAGAAAAGTATACCGGTTCCCATTACTCCCAAACAAATGCATGTAATATCCAATTAAAGGACACTGCAATACACAATAAACCTTGGTGAACAGTTTTTTGATTCAATGTCCGAATAAGCCCTTATCCAGCCTTCTGTTTTCACTGATCCAGTTGTTTTAAACTTTTTAAATGATTGTCGTCATTTGAAGGGTATGGATAGTTTTATTCAAGAGGAAATGTTGATGTCAGTTTTCCTGGAATGGCATGTACTCATGTCTTTTTCTATTTTAAACAGGGATAAAGAAAAATAGGATTTTTACATCTGTCTGTCTGTCTGTCTGTCTGTCTGTCTGTCTGTCTGTCTGTCTGTCTGTCTGTCTATCTATCTATCTATCTAT
>CAEGAF010027596.1:0-15214 GCA_903067075.1 Micropoecilia bifurca | reverse complement strand
ACACACACACACACACACACACACACACACACACACACACACACACACACACACACACACACACACACACACACACATACACACACACACACACACACACACACACACACACACAAAGGCTAAACATCTATTAGTTCCCCAAAATATTATGAACCAAAATAGCTTCAATATCCAGTTTTTCATGACCAGATATAAGTAATCCCAATAATTTCCTCCTATTAAAGAAGTCATTTAAAAAACAGCAGTGACTGTAGAAAACTGACACAAACATTCAGATTCTCATGACTCACCAGTGAAATGACAAACCATTTCATTATTAAAATGCTCTCCTTGACTTTAACAGAACAGGATTGAGTTTGATGACATGGAAGAAAAAGAATCAAGAGGTTAAAATGGGAATAGAAAAGCAGAAATTGTCTGACTGAATCGGCCAAAAGAACAGAGGAAATTAAAATCTGATCAAATGAGTTCAATGGGTTGCATGACAAGTTGGTGAAAATGATTTCCTTCAAGCACTGATCATCTGTGGACAGCACTGAGTGTCATAGCGATGCCTAAGCTGGTGACAACTGTTTTCTACAGTTTGTGACAACACTTCAGGGCGCTGGAACATTCCAGTAATGTGACATGGCAAGCAGCCACTGCTCACAGTCTCGCGGCTAAGATTTAGCATTTTTTGATAAATGTACAAAAATTAGTGTCACTTTTAAGGATGACGCCTCCAGGCAAACCATGTTAATGATGAGATTTATTATTGTTTTAAAACTATTTTATTGGAGCTGTAAGTTTGCTGCTCTGTGTGTCTGAAACATCCCTCAGCGTGTGACAGCTATCAGTGCAGATGTATGTTTTTCTTTACGTTCATGTGCAGCGATGATGGCCGCAGGCGGCTTCCACGCTGCCAACAAGCAGCACTTCACCAAAACTCAAACCGCTCCATCAAAAGTTTCTCCTCAGAGACGAAGCAAAAGCTAAACACTGGCAGATTTAGAACGAGTCAGTCTGGACCTATAGATCAGATCACACTGGTTGACTTATTGCTCTGATTGCTATGAGTCTGTTATTCCTTGATATTAGCAACGTAAAGCTAACTGTCTGCAGAAAAGCTAAGATGTAGCGGAGGAGAAGCAGCTGCTGCATGGTAACCGTGGCGACAGAAGCAGGACTGATTGGATCCCGAAGCTCCACAGATGAACAGCTTTGATTTAGACTTTTAAAGTTGTAAAGAAATGTATATATTAAAATATAGTTGGGCATATTGTTTTTTTTAATATCAGAAGAGATGCAATCTGAACAATTTTCAGGTTAGGCAGAGTGTACAGCTTCATTATCTACTTAGAGACTTCTGAGAGCTTTCTGCATCACTCCACAATCTTTAAGTCACTTCTTACAAAACAATTACAGCGATTGATTCCTGTCCGTTCAGCTGGAAGTCCCGATTTATCTGAAATGTCTGAAAAATCTATTTTGTTTGAGAGCATGAGTGAAAAAGTTTGTCTCCAACCATAGACAGAGCTGCTCCTTTACATTCCAAGTTTTCTGCAGTTTGAAGAATAGACCACAAAAATACAGAATTAAGGATAACTGGTTGGCACAAGAGAAGATGAAGCTGGATACCTGAAACTGTCTTTCATTGGGTCAAGATGAATATTTTAACAGGTGAGCAAAACCACCAGATAAGTAAAAATTAAGGTGAATCACAATAAATTAGAAAATAATTGAAAAATGTTTTGATTTCACTATTTCATTTGAAAAAGTACAACTCATTAGACGACTCCGTCAGTCCAAGCTCTTCTTATCCAGCATCAGATTCTTCTGACATTGTCTGGTTTAGGAGAGGCTTCACCAAGACGTGTGGCAGTTGTTGCCTATTTCCTGCATACATATATAGTGCCACACTTTTTCCTTTAATCCAACTTTCCGTTAAAATGTTTGCAGCCTGAAACTCAGCTTCTTCAGGACTCACCTTTGGTGTGAAGTCAGCTGTCTTCCTATGATTATATAATACATAACAAGGCTATAAAGTCATATTTGTGCTTGAAAATGATTTTTAAAGCATATTTGTCTTTGTAATATTTCAATTTTGCAAGAAACTGAATTCGAGACTTTTATCAGCTTTCACATCATTAATGAAAATGAACAGACATCGACACTTGAAATACATCACTCAGTATAACACAACTATCAAATTTGGGTTTTACTTTGTAAACTGATCAGATTTTCCGTTGTTGAGGTTCATCTGGGAGGAAAAATGTTCTGCAGAACTAATTTCAGAGCGCAACTAAAATATTCAAAACGACTTAATGCTGCCTTTTGTCTATGATTTGAAAATGGGTCAAGTTCAAACAACTCTTGCATCAGTCAATGAAACCTGAGCTCTGAACTTGTCATTGTTCTGTATTGTTACTCTGCAAACATAAAGAAAACTTTGGGCCTCGCTGCGATCAGTGTTCCTGAGACTAATCTCTCTTCTTTCAGAGATTACACTGCAGCGCGGAGCAGAGAGCCTCAGAGCGTCTAATTGAAAAAGCAGAGGAAATCCCACTGACACCAGAGTAACAATAAGGGCTCCCAATAGAATTACAGGTATTAGAGCTGGCCACATTACAGCATGGCTGCCGATACGAGTTAGGAAGGAAGAGCGTGGAATCGGAGCATCAGGGTGTAGCAGTGCTGAAGGATGGAGATACATGTGGAAAGGCAGACAAGAGAAATAATCGCCTTTGCTACTTATCAGTGTGTCCAGGCGGGAAATGGCGTCTGACCTCTTTGCAGTGAGACACTTAAAGACAGAGTGGATGGTCCCCTGTGGAACCTGCTGCACCAAACACGGCTGGCCGTTATCACACCTGTGGCATCAGGCCACCAAACGTCCACATTATGAAAGCACGAGCTTCTGGTGTGTGGCCTATATAAAACCTTAACCCAGAGCAGAGTGACGTCGAGTCAAACTGTTTACAGTTTGCATTAAAACACATGTATATTATTATTATTCTTTTTTACTTTTGCAACATGAAGACAATGAAAGAGAAATGAAGAGGATAAATATAGATGCATAGGTCCTGAGACAGGATTAGTCATGGAAGAACAGCCTCCTGCACAGACAGGCGATCGGCTAAGAGGCCAACTTTCATTTTACAAGATGCAAGGCTGACTTGTGTTCTGCCTGTTCTTACACTATTATTACAGCAAAGCAGACAGGCGACACTTTCCATGAGGTTAACTCCGATCCCAGCGGACAGCTTTTCCTTGGACACGATTTGTTGGCCTATAACTTCTGACATAAAAAATCACAAACTGTGAGATGGAAAGTAGTTTTTAGTGAGCTGACGTTTATATCCAGCCGTAGATGCATTTTAAGTTTCAAAGGAATCAGATTTGTCCTCTTCCTCAGTCTCTTCTGAGTTTACGTTCGTCTGTTTCCAACAATGTTTACAAATGAAAATCTAAAAATCATTTTTATTCCGTCTCCCTTTTACTCTGTTACAACTAAACAAAGTTCAGTGGAATCAACGTTCTTTGGAAAGCGGTAACTGGATTACACTAGTGTGTTATAAATCCAACAGGTCCTTAAAAGTCTCTGATGTTTGTCAGAGAACATTAGCACTGAGGACACATGGTGGTGGCAGCATTGTTCTCTGTGTGGTTCAGTCAAAGTCCTCACCTGAATCCAATGAGAATGTGGCTTTTTCATTCCTTTTAATTTAATTTAATTTCTGTCGACATTTTCTTTCAGATTTCTGATTTTTTTCAGATTTTTCTTCCAACGTTCCTCATTTATTCAGTAACGATATATAGTAAGTTTATACTTTCATGTTTAGTCAACATGAAACTATACAGACAATTTGAGTTACGCCAAAGTAAAGTTAGAAGTTGTACTTTAATGAAGACAGTAATTAAATATCCCCAGCAGTAAGTGGAGTCGTCAGTCGGGAATAAAAGACAAAGTGAGCAGATATTTGGTTCCCAGGAGGATTAGTTGCTTCTCAGAAGAGAAACCTGAACACCTGCTGAACCGTTCATCTGTCCTCCATCTTCTTCTTAATGTGCCAATTATGAGCCTTAAACAGATGATCAGTTTCATCTTTACTAACACACTGCTGATTGCTAAAGTGATTAAAATAATTCCAGCAATTAAAACACTGAACATTTTTGAAAACAGTAATATTTTTATAGCAGAAGACATGTAACCTCTTCCCAGCAAATAATAACGAGCATTTTGTATCTGGTAAACATTTTTGTGCACATTTCTTCTTTGTTTTTCAGAAGTTGTGCAAGTAATGAACCATTTTGTAAGGTCAACATCATAACCATGAGTACTGTGGTTTGATGTAATATGAGACCAGTAGGTCAGAAGTCTAAAACGGGTTTAATGAAACCCAGAGGACCAGGGTTCACTCGTCCCCATCAGCTACAATAACGACTGCAGCGCCGCCGGCACAGCAACACCGTGATCCCACCGCCTGAACACATCCAGTCCCTGATCCTCCCTCTGATTAGAGCAGGGAGAGGAAATCCTCATCTTGAGTCCCACAATCATTAGTGTTGATCACAGCTGCAATTAAACTCTCGTTTATCTTAATTACTGAGCTAATGAGACGAGTCCCGCAGGAGCGCGCCGCGCTCTCCGAGGACACTCAGGGCGAGGAGCAGGAATGCTGGAGAGGCGTCATGCAGAGTCAGGCTCAAGTCTGCAAACATCCCGGCCGGATCCGACTGCAGCAGAACTCAGGAGTCTGGTACATGGAGACAAACGGATGTGTGTGCAGGAAAACACCGGCTCACCGCTGCTTCTGGAAACCTTCACTTCCTACCTTTAACTCTGGCGCCGCACCACCCTTCAACTCGCATTATCTATCAAACTTGTAATGATTTTATCAAGCCTTCATTGCGGCGCTATAACTCTTGATTTTGCAACGACTGGGAATACATCGCGCCGCCTAATTAATGTCTTTTTAATGCTCTTCTCCTCTAGAGCTTAACTCAGTCATCCGGCTTTGCAACAAACATAACACACATGACAACATAACGTGTGGCAGGAGACGGTAAGTAAGACCGAGTGGCTGAGAGCAGCAAATGAGAGCAGAGGGTTTATGGTGGTGGACTCTGCTGCAGCACTGAAGGACGGACAGCAGTGACCATATAAACCATGTGCAGTCATAATGTTTAGACTGAAAATTAATCTGACAAAAAGTTGGAGCAAGACGTAGAGAGGAAGTAGAGTTAGAATGAAAAAGTGAGGATGACATGTCTGGAAAGGTTTGTAGATGAAAACATTTTCTCTGTAAACAACTAAAGTTTGTAAAGTTTCACCTGAACGAACCACAAGATTTCTGGGATAAAGTTCAGTGGGAAGATGAACCAAAGTATAGATGATTCTTCGTAATATTCAGTGTGAAACTGGGAGAAAACCAAACCCAGTGGTACACCAGCCTGGTCAGGCCTGGTCAGGCCTGGTCAGGCCTGGTCAGGCCTGGTCAGCCACAACGGACAGATGAAAAGATTTTATTTGGTAGTTGTTGGGCTCTCCAACCCTTTCTAATGCTGCCCTGGGAAGCTGCCCATATCTACCATATCAAAAACCACTGCTGCATAAACATAAACTAATTTGTATAAAGACAGATCAAACGTGAGGATTTTAATAATAAAAATAGGACTATGTTCATACTCTGACAAAAAAAACAATAATTTTTCACCTCAATATTTTTATCCTAAACTATTTTATCATTTTGTTGCCATTAGTAGTCATCACTTTTTGATGACAACAAGAAGTTATTTCTACATGATGACAAATAAACCATCATAAACTCTTTAAATCCATATCTTATCTTTTTAATATGTATGTAAGATCTGTGGCTGTTGGCTGTGAAGCAGCTTTTAAATTTAGCTGCATAATAAAAATGTTAAAAGGATCCAATAGAATGATTCATTTAGGAGCAATGTTTATGTTACAGGCCTGCTGCATAATGAGCCAGACTCCCTGCAGAATGCAGCCGCTGCACAATAATCTGATTTCACTTCATTTCATAGTAAAACGACAAACCTCACATAAACAACAGCAGCCGCAGCAGCCGCAGCAGCAGCAGCAGCAGCAGCAGCAGCAGCAGCTTTACAGCAGTGAGAATCTCGTCTTTCCAGAGGTGAAATCTGGATGAAAACCAAGTTTTAAAACTTTATTTCTCCACTAAAATTTAGCGGAATTCTTTTCTTTCCTCGAATATTTGCGATATCGTCCTAACAAACAGGTAGACGGCATAACCTGAAGGCATAAACATCCTCCTTGGCAGAGGAAGGAGAACCAAGCAGGATCACAGCTTCGTCCTTATCGTCACCATGCAAACTGTCTTTATCTTCTTTAGTGATACCAACACAGGGCAGGGATAGTAAATAAACACTTTTTTTGTGCTTAATTTGCCACTTTGACAAATCATAATCCTATTTTGATGAAATAAGCCAACTTGAGAAAGAACATAAAAACTAAACGTGGCCTGATTTCTGCTCTGTTAAATAAGAAACGATTGTTGTGAAGTTTAATCTCTACTGCGTTCAGATCACACATCGCAGAGTTGATCAGACTGATGAAGAGGAAATTCCTCTGAGAGTTACTGACATCAGATCAGTGCTGTGGTTCTGACCTGAGACGATGGTGTAGCCGATTCCCCTCGGTGAGCCCAGATCCTGGTCAATGGCTGTTAACTTCCTCACTTGATATCCCTGCAGAGACAGAGGAGGAACATAGTAAAACTTACATCCAGGCCTCAGTTTGCATTAGTTTCCAATTTATCATGACATTAAAAACTAACAAAATGATGTTTCATGTTGGATTTCTCTGTAAGTTTGCTGCTTGTTTCTTGTTTCTTTCCATTTATGCTCTATTTGCAGTGACTGTTGGGTTTCATTCTCTCTGTATGTTCTGATCCATAGAAAGTGGTAAATATGATATGTATGCATTTAGCTTTGCAACCTACGTACCTGCAGCAGTTGTTGGAGTTATTTTTGCCACTGACTTTGTGATTTTATTTCCCATAGTGGGAACATCAGGCTCAGGGCTTCATTATTCAGCTGGTGACGAAACTATTACTGCAGTTTTCTTTCCTAATTAAAAGTAATCCTGGTTCAGTGTTTTCAGGTTTAGTCTTTCTTTCTGCTGCTGCACTTTGTGTATTCTTGGTGTTTTTTCTGTCAGATATAAAACACATATGTCTCTGCTTCAAAGTACAGTAACTTTTCATGAAGATATACAAGCTTGTTTTAAGTTAATAAATTCATAATATTGATAAAAATTTATGATGATATTTATGACGTGGGAAATACTCTTGTTAGTGTTTTTGTAGTGAATCACAGGCTTCATTTTCCTTGGTGCTTGATAGTCAGTGCATGTTAGCTTCTGCAGTGGGAACACAGTTTTTCACTCAGGGAGTTATTGCATATTAAGGTTTATGTTTGAAATATTAAAACACAGTTATATGGACTCTTCACTGCAAGTTGTGTTCCCTAAATTTCACAATTAAAAAAGGTTCACTATATGACTTAAACACAAAAAATTTCATTTTTTTCTTTGTTGCACTATTGAGATGTTTTGGAAGACATAATCTGACAATGAAAACTTAAAATATTTCAATGGATGTTACAAAAACGAAATATTAAAAATACTGGGATTTCTTATATATGTAGTGAAACATTTTTTCCCGTCTTTATGTTTAGTATCAGATTTATTGGGTGTTTATTTTTCTTGCATTTCTCTGAAGCTCTCCTGCTGTGCCGATGAGTCGGCTCCCTCAACAAATCACAGTATGACAGCTCAAAAAAAGAAGAAAAAAACTGAATAAGAAAGAAAAAGAAAGCTGTTTGAAAAGCCTTTGATCTGCAACAATTTTTCAGCCTCCGTGCCTCAATCAGACACGGTGGTGATGCTTAAAAACCCCCGTGCTGCAGCGACACACTGCTTCCTGCTTCCTTGCATCCTTCCTCCCTCCCTCCCTCTGTCATCTCCTCGCTCGCTCACACCTCAGCGTTGCCTCCCATTGATCCTGCAAATTGTGTCCAAGACATGTTTATGCTCCATTTCTGCCAAAGCATCTCCTGTCATTGACCAATTACACCAGAATCAATTACAAGGCTTTTAAAAAGGAGAGCCGTTCCCCAGCTGAGACAGAAACACACACACATACATACAAACATCGAGGAAAGATGTAGAGAAAAATAAGAGGAAGTGATGCTGAAGTAATGTGAGCAATATTCTTGAGCTGTCCACACAAGTGGAATCTGTTCAATCAGCCATCACAGATACAATCCCTCCCCCCTTGGGGTCCACACACACACACACACACACACACACACACACACACACACACACACACACACACACACACACACACACACACACACATTGTGAGAAATGCTAAAACACACACAGGGACACACCAGCCCCAACCATCCTTCCATTTCTTGCTGTACAGTGTTTCTCCTTCACCTCCTTTTCTCCTTCTCTTTCCTTCTCATTGGTTTGACAGCCAAATTGTGTGTTTGTCCTAGAAGGAGCTTAATGTCAGTTAGAGCATAGATTCACAGCCATAACTGTTAAAAACACAGACCTGTGATTTCATCTAAAAAAAAAAAAAACACCACCAACAACAACAAATAAATAAATAAATAACATTTTCCAGCGCTTTGTCAAACATTTTTCCCCAGATGACAGGTTGATTGGCCCTCGGAGAAAAGAAAAGACAACGTCTGAGAAGCAAACCCACTGAGAAGAAGAAAGGGATAGAAAGGCTTTTTTCTGAATTCAAACTTTGTGAGATGACCTGAGACTCAGGTTTGTGTTTGATGGCCTCGTGTGTAAAAGTCACGAGCTTTTACAGCAGCTGACGTGGCTTCTGTCAGCGAACAACATCAGCAGCTTATCAATGGCAACCAGTGCAGAGTGGAAATGACATGTGTCTGTTAGATTACATGAGGTCACTGGAGGAGCGTCCAGCTGGCCTGCATCACCACGTCTTAATAAAAGTACAGAGTCAGACATTTTTATCAACCCACCTGGAAAGGATGTGTAAAAAAAACCTGGAAGTGAAAGTATGCAGCAGAATTTAACATAAAAAATACAACTTCTAATATAAATGCAACCAAAGAATTTCTTAATCATTTCGTACAAGTTGGTAGCTTCTAGATCTTTTTACCCAGGGTTTGGGTCACCATCTTGTCTCAGCTCCTACAAAGTAAAAGCTGTCCAGCTGTAAAATATAAACTCCCCTCAAGGAAAAGAAAAACATAAAGCGTAACATTTATCAGGAATGTGTGACATTGGATAAAAATGTTTGCAAATTATTTTGTGGCAATTATTGAGATTGGAATAAAAGTTATACTCACTCTGAACATTAGGATACAAACCAATATTTCTTTTAAAATGACAATTTTTAAGTCAAATTTCTCACTGCAGCACAAATATTGTTGGCTGCTAAACTACCAACAATATGTGTGAAATCACATCTGGAACAATATATTTGAAGGATATTTATTCTTGAACTCATGCAAAATCACAGCAATAAATTTTAGGATTTACAATTTGTCCCTATTAAAATTTATTGTTAACATTGTAGGATCTGAATATTTCATTTAAAGAATGATGGAAAGTCCCTGAAGTGGTGAAAAACCTCTGATGTTCCAGATCGTTTCACTTTTGAAGTTTATGACATCATGATTTTTAAAATCCAGTAAAGATAGGAATTTTTTAAAAAAAAATTCCAGCGTAAAAATGATGCTTTTGTAATTGATTTAAATGATTGTTGTTTTCCCAACAACAGATGCTTCAGTCTCTCTAATCCTCCAGCAGGTTTGCTTCCCTTCGCTTGTCGTCAGTCTAACGTCTGTTTCTGTGTCATCCGCCTCTCAGTTCTTCCTGTTTGACCTTCCTGGTGACAGTTGATGAATCAGGGAGTCAGGGAGCCACTGGGCGTCGGCGTCGTCACGCCCTGTTAATATGCATGCAAATGTAGCACTTGACATTTCTACTACGTTGCGTTGAGGCTGCGGACCAGGATAAGCCGGTGGCCCTGTGAGCCTCGCTGGCCTGGGTGAGGAACTGAGGCTGGATGGGAGGAAATGGACTGATAGAGGGGCAGAAACAGAAAGAAGGACAGACAGCATCATCCTCATGAGGATGATTTCCTCCAAGCAGTGGAAACATCAATAGCTCGACTGTTAGCCACCTGGTGCTAAGAGCAGAGGCTGAGTGTAACGGCGCTCAGGGAAACAGACAGTATATTAGTTGGCCATTACAAACCGAATTGCAGTAATGACTGAGGTAAGGTCACAGGGAGACCCCACTGCTTAGCAATTCATGTGATTCACAGACTTCTGACCTTTGCTGGAGGCCTAACATCCCAGAGGCAGAACGCTAAATTTCCTGCAGTAATTACAACCTGACACACCTGCAGCGCTGTATGCAGACCTCCGGCGGTTCTACAGGAAATACTCAGAAAGGTGGAGAATCCTGAGGTGATTAGAATGTAGGCCTTCTCTTTAACTATATATTTTAAGCTAAATGAATTTCCTTGATATTAAAGAGCAGGACGGATGAGAAACGTGGTTGAAGGTTGATGACCAAGACCCTCAGGGTATTTTACTGAGGAGTTGCTGCAGCTCTGCCTAGTAACACAGCTACTTTTAAAGTGTTAATTCTGATACTTGAAGTTGAATTTGTTTTTGGTGCAGATTGGATTTTGCCAAGGCTGACTTTCATAGAAATCCTGTTTGTGACGTTCAACTGTAAGACAATAAACTGCTCGACTCGAGGCAGGTGAAGTGATGTCAGGATGAAGAACAGATGAATTTAAAGAAATGCAGACGCTGCTCCTGTCTGTTGGGATAAATAATGAGGAAACCCTGTAGATGTACCAATCCTAGAAACCTTCCTGAATCTCCCTCAGTATCTTCTTCTTCTTTAGAGTTTTGATCACAACCAAAAGAAGAAGATCCTGTATTCAAGCAGCTGAGGTAACCTTTCCTCTGCAGCCTCGTGTAAACTCTGAACTCTGGAAGTGCTTCATGTATTTGTTGTCAGGAAACTCCTTGGGATACCTAAAAATGAGCTGCAGAGAACGACTATCAGAGGAAAGGTTAAAGGTCCTTAAAGGGACATGAGGGGAGTTTCGGTGTGATAAATCAAATGACAGATGTCAAGCAGCAGCTTTAACACATATTAGTCAATGTCATCCTGAACTGCACTGAAACCGATCAGATGACTTGGTCTGAAAGGGAAGCATTAGAGTATTTTTGATGCTTCTGACACAAAGTGAGTTTTAAGGATGTAGAAGGAGTTTAAACAGATGACAGAATACACAGAACAAAACATGACTAACAGAAGTCCACTTTTTGTTTTCAAATACAGACTAAAGGTTTCTAGAATCATTCTGTCAATTATGTCTTGGAGGGAATAATTTGGTCCATGTTTGATTTCTTTTGCTGTTGTGAAGCTGGACCCCTGAGGTGGTCCATGCTAAAAAAAAAAAAAATCAGTGAAATGACCAATTCTCTTCTTTACACAAACAGAAAAGGTTTCACTGATCAACAGCAGCTCTGGTAACTGTTAAATTATCCAGGAAATGACCAGAGTAGGTTTTCAATTTATCTAACTACAAACAATAAAATGTATTCCAGGCTAAGCAGCAAACTGCCCTTCAGTTCAAACAAGAAATGAATAATGGAGTTAAACATTACACAATGTTTAACTCCATTAAGACCTGGCACAAGAAATAAAACAAGATTATACATTTCAAAAATGTTAAATTATCAGATACTTTAACAAAACAAAACAAAATCTTAATATTGATTTGGTAACACTTTATTTGAAAGGGGTGAATAAAACTGTCGTGACACTGTCATAAACATGACATAACTCCTGTCATGAACATGAATAAACCTTCATGAATATTTATGACTGTTGTCTTAAAACATCATTTGGTAAATTATAACACTTTTAATACAAAGTTGACATTATTCATAATGTCTTTATGACAACTTGACATTAACCAATAAATCATTACTGTTTAAACTTTACCTTTAATAACATAAAGTTACCTAATTTTTAAAGTGCAATCATTAATACTTTTATAACAAATTCATATCAGTAATGATTTATTGGTTAATGTCAAGTTGTCAAAAAACATTATGAATAATGTCAACTTTATATTAAAAGCGTTATAATTTACTGAATGACATTTTATGACAACAGTCATAAATATTCATGAAGGTTTATTCATGTTCATGACAGGAGTTATGTCATGTTTATGACAGAGTCATGACAGTTTTATTCACCACCTTCAAATAAAGTGTTACCTTAGATTTTTTAAAGCCAGCTGGAATCAGTTTTTGTATTGAATGCTATATTTTTGTCATCCTCACTGAAAGGTGTTCATGTGAAATTTCATAATGTTTTGCTACAAAGAGATTTACTTCTTCTATTTGAACTGATTCAACCATAAAGGTGCTTAAATTCTTTATAAACTGTTGAGTGTTTGGATTGAAGTACTGACCAGAGGAACGTCCTCTTCTATGTTGGTACTGTAGGGCAGGTTGGTGAAAATAGGGTCCATGTCTTGGATATCAGTGATGATGATGGCTAAGTTTGCAAGTTTGGACAGAGGTCTGACTTTGTCTTGATCCTAGTAAAACCAAAAGACACAATCAGGTTGTTGACAGGAGCATTAATTCACGTAGATGTATGGATGTTTATTAAAGGTATAGTAAGCCAGCTGACCGTGGCGTTTACGGTGAGCTGGTAGGCAGTTGTTGTCTCATAGTCCAGCGCTTTGGTGACGGTCACTGTGCCTCGGGCTCCGTCGATGGCGAAGAAGGAAGAAGGAGGCTGGAAAGAGAAGAGGACGCTGCCGCCGGTGCCTTGGTCCGGATCTGTGGCGTTGACCATGAATATCGATCGGCCCACCGGCGTGTTCTGGACGACACGACCAACAGAAACAGGCAGCAGTGAGAAAAGGTCCAGGTTTCATTTCCAAGACTAAAAAACTACAAAATAAAAACATCCAGGCAGAGGAAAAACTTTTCTATGTTAAATTTTTCAGACATAAAACGTATAAAACTATTTTCTGCAGTAGGTATAATGTTCACCTTGTAATATGTGAAATAACTTCTGAATATTTTTTTACATGTAAAAATACAGCACAGTAAATGTCTTCCTTTTTTCAAAAAGTTACTCAAGCAAATGTAAGTCCTTACTGCCTTAGAACTTGACTTTTGCAGTTTTAAATTTTACTCAACACTAATTCTTCTCTTGATTCGGTTACTTCACTTCACTTTCCATTCCTAAAACTTCACAAACTTCCTCTCAGCTCTGATTTGGTGAAACTTTAGCGTAGCTAAAGCAAATATCATGTACAGGTGCTGAGATAACGAATAGAATAAATAACACAACTGCCTATAAACATAAACAGCATCTGAACCTGTGACACATTTGCTTGATATATTCATTATTCTCTTCAACCCGTCTGGTTGTTGAAGAAATGCAGAAAAACACCTGAATCCCCCCAGAGCTGCTGTTTGTCAGACACGTCCACATATGCATCTGTATCTCTGCATGTCATGGATGCAACATTATTGACTTTGCTTTGATGTCAAGCAGGCAGACTGATAGGTGAGCTGTTGCTGAGTGAGTTTGTGCATGTTTCATTTTCAGAATGAATCTGAGGTGTTTAAATGTTCGTAATAGGACATTATTTTCTTCCCCTGAAGCGCAGCGGCTTTTATCTCTGTGAACAGGATCCTGTAAGACAGTGAGTCATTACCGTCGCCCGGCGTCGAACGGCCCGAGGCCCAGAACAACAGACCCACGTCCCGTTCCAACATGTAAACACAAACACCTGTTTTGATCTGCCAGATTTGACAGAGGCGCTACGTTCAAAGAGGCGCAGCAACTGTTCAAAGCGCTGACGAGAGCACGAGTCCAACAACATCCTGGATCATTCCAGTGTCTGATTTTCAGATGGCTCAGTCCGTGTTAGTTCAGATTAAAAATGCAAACACAGAAAATTACTTTGAATTCGTTGGAAATGTTTGTGGTACTTGGAAAAAAAGTACAAGCTGGAAGGATGGAAGAAAGAGTGAACAGATGAATGGAAACATTGTCTGATATATTGATGAAAACTGAAGTTTTTAAAAAGATGCACACGTTTATTTCTCACCGTGTGAATTTGAATCCAATCAAACTTCTTGTTTTAAGTCAGATTTATCAAATTTATCTCCATTTGCTAAATGCCAGAATAATGAGGTAGAGAATATGTCATTGATTTATATATTAACATCGTCAAAGTCAGAGGTTTACATACATCTCCTCAGTATTTGGCATTTGGTATGAATTGGGTCAAACGTTTTCATGTTTCTTTCCAGAAACATCTCTGTGTTTTTCAGGGGTTCTGGTTCGTTCTTCCTGACATCCTGACGGAACCAGTGGAACCGTCTCAGGTTTGAAGGCTCACTCACTGTCACAAACCTTTTCAAATCTGCACAAATATTCTCTCTAAATCAGCTGCACTAAAACACAGATTCTGTCCCAAAGCCATTTGTAACAACCATGGCCGTATTCTTAGGTTAACTGGAAACTCAATCTGCTCTGAGCTTCAGACTGACGACTTTAAGTTGTTTCAATATTTCTACATGATGTTCTTTCCTGTATGAAGTGAACCAGACTGTCCTGCAGTAAAACAGCTGCACAACATGATGCTGCCACCACCATTCGCCAGTTAGGATGATATGAACCTCTCTGCTCTTCCTCCAAATCTGACTGTGGTCATTGTGACCAAAAAGTCTCATCAGACCTCTGGACTTTGTCCAGATATTGTTTTGTCTCTGTGTTCATCTGCAAACTACAGTCTGTTTTTTTATGTTTCTTTTGGCTTCTTCCTTGCTGAGCGGCCTTTCAGGGAAAGGTCTTTGGTTTTTGTTGTGGGATGGATTTACACGTTTCGTACCAGAACCCGTTCATCTCTGGGACACAGAATCCGTCTTCCTCCTTAGTGGTATGACAGCCAGACATTCCCCTCATGTCTATACCTGGTATAATTGTTAGTTCAATCTGGAAAGACTCAGACGGACAAAAGGGGAACAATTAAAAGATTTAATGACGAGAATGAACATTGGTTTGGCGCTCGGACCCCGGCAGTTAATTTGAGCTGAGATTTGATGTGAACTCGATGAACATCTC
>CAEGAF010027585.1:0-31508 GCA_903067075.1 Micropoecilia bifurca | reverse complement strand
CTGATTGGCTAAGCAATGTAACGTGATCCTCTGATTGGCTAAGCAATATAACGTGATCCTCTGATTGGCTAAGCAATGTAACGTGATCCTCTGATTGGCTAAGCAATGTAACGTGATCCTCTGATTGGCTAAGCAATATAACGTGATCCTCTGATTGGCTAAGCAATATAACGTGATGGCATTAAGTGATGACAAAGCTGGGCGTCATCACGACTTTGTGTCTTTACCTCCGTGGCAGAAGCTCCACCGAACCACTGGGGTTTGACTGAACCCAGGTTAAGAACCACTGCTATAATGTGTCCTTCCAGAAAATGGCCATACTCCAGAAAATGTGCTCCAGGTAATGATTAGTTAGCGATTATTTCAATCTGATTAATCATTTAGTGATTGAAGAGCAAATGGTATTAATAAGAGATAATCTTCTCAGAATTTGACACTTGACGAGTTTCAGGAACAACATATTTACAAAGTTTTTTTTCCATTAAATACAAAAGGTAGATATATTAACAGCTTTCGCTTCATTACAGCTCCGACTATCATTCTTTCAGCAAACAGACTCTTTTTGAGTCTTTATATTCCAGTTAATGATTAACGAATTACTAAATTAGTTGATTAATCACAAATAATCGTTTATCCCTAAAAAAATGAATTTCAAAATCACAAAAGAACAAAATTCTTCATATTTGAGCAAATACGAAGAGAGAGAAAAAAAGAAAATAAAAGTAAGGTCGGTGGGTATTTGTATTAATTCACGTCACGTGAAGCCGAAACTGAACAACTTGCAATGAATCAGATTCAGATACTGTCCTGGTGAATCAGCAGCGTTCTGACTGATAATGTGACAAGCCCGTTTAGCATTAGTGAAACACTCGACGGAGGGAAATGAGTCAACAATGACCCCAGGAGAGGAGCTCAGCTCTGCGTCAGTCCAGAGAAACAAGGCGAGGCTGATCCAGCTTCTACTGAAAAGACTCTTTAAAATAAAATAGACTTAAAGAAGCTGGAGATAATTTTAAAAAACCATCACATTCATAAAAGTAATAGATTGTATTTACTGAAAATCCAACTGAACAAACACTTTATAATTAAAAGAACAATTTTTTAATTTTATAAAAAAAACATCGAGTTGACAAAAAATACAGACATAAGTATTAAAAATTTATACCAAAAAAATTGTCTATTCAACTCATGAAAAATTTGAGTTTTATAATAAAGAAAAAAAAAATCATGACATTGATAAGAAAAAAATCTAAAATTCAAAGAGAATACATAATATAATAAATGACCTTTAAACCTGAAATAAATGTAATAAATATAAATAATAAAATAAAATATATATTTTTTAAAAGTTGAAAATTCAGAACTATATATCAAGTTGAAAAGAATAAAACAAATAAAACCTTTTAGCGAAAATCTAAAACTGAATAAAAGAATGTATTACAGGTTAACTAAAAAATTAGTTTTCATAAAATTTTTATATAACATAAAATTGATTATAAAAATAAGCCTTTAATAAAAATAAATGTATTACAAGTTAATAAATTAAAAATATATCTCAATAACAACTGAAAAAGACACCTTTCAAATTTAAACAAAAATATGATAACATTAAATATAGAATAAATAAAATTATTAGTCTTCACTGATTGTAGCTAGATCTGTCCATAACATCGCATTTTGATACTGGCCCAAATTTTTATATCATTTTATGACAATTTTGATATTGCTGATGAATTTGCACTAAAATCTGACAATTTTCGTCATTTAGTTACATATCGTATTGTCAGACAAGCAGAACTGGGCCAATATTAACGACTATGTTTGTTTGCATCTTGTTGCCGTTCGTGTTTCAACAGGAACAGGTCATGTGACATTTGTTTGGTCATGTGATACTGATGACCTGTAGGACAGAAACGTGTGAAGGAGAGCATAAATGTAGGCATTGTGGTCCTTTTCTTAATGTTTCGAGGAAAAATACATGTAGCATCAATAAATATCAGTTATCAGCCATTACAGCTAAGTTAACATCAGATAAATGACGTTTCCTAACTGAGCCTGAAGCTGTTTTTAAACTTTTGGACACAAAACGGAATTTAGAGAGTCTGGATAAACAGAAACAGTGAAGCTAAGCTTTCTGCTAGTAGGAAACTCATCATTGGAGGCTGATGAAATCTCCACTGAAACGTTTTGGTTTAGCTTGACTGGCAGAGCTCAAAGCAGCTGCTGAAACTCCACCAAGACTCGTGACACAGGATGCAGAAGTGTGAAAGAGCCTCTTCTGTGGGAAATTACACCCATAATGTGTGGCGAACTTTTGATCTAAATGCCGTTTTTCAGTAAGCCAACAGCATCATGTCCGAACAAAGCTGCAGCTCACATGACGCTTAAATTATGCTGTAAATCAAACAAAAAAGAGGATTTGAGACCAACTTTGAATCCATCTGACCAGATTATTATTATCATTATTACCTCATGTAAACGGCAGATAAAGAAAACCAGAACATGGACTTCCTATGTGGAGATCCCCTGGTTAAAATACGCTCTAAAACTGCCGCTATGGTCTGAAATGTTTAGTTAGCATTTAATGTGGTGGAAAATATGTTAAACTGCATCAGCAGCTCAAAAGCAGAAAGATATTTTATAAAATCTGCAACGTAACATTACAACAAAACAACCAACTTGGCAACCGGAATCAGGCTTTATGAACCATATAGTAAAACATTCATTTCAAACTAAATGGTTTTTTTTGTGGAGAAAGTGGTTATTTTTGTCTAATCATCACATTTTTTTAACTTATGCAACTTGTTAAGAGATATTTTACTGAGTTCTGTGATTCTTTGTGGTTACGATGAAAAAAGGAAAAAAAACAATGACATTTAATTCTCCAGCAATATTTTTATTTAAAATACCAATCTCTACCAGGAATGTTGCAATAAATTAGTGAATCGCATGATAAATGACAATAAGCTCAATAATTCCCATTTACATGATTTATTGTTGTTCTTTTAAAAACTGAACTGCAAAGGTTTTCAGTCTGATGTTTTAGTCTCTACTAGTCATTTTTTTAAACTGTCATAATTCATTGTATTTGTTGTTTTATATTTTGTTTTTTTATTTGGGATATTTAGATCAATTTCTTGTGTTAAATGTTCATTAGAAGTTAAAGTTTATTATTCATTGAGAATGTGTTCTTGCATTACTTTGCCATTAGCATTGCATCATTTGAAAATGACCTCAAAACAACAATATTATCACGATAACCTCTGGGAAAATGTATCAACCAGCAAAATGATAAATTTCTGGGAAAATGTATCATTATTATAGTGAAGGGTATTATCTCTACTTTCAAGTAGGAATGCACCAATTGCACTTTTCTAGTTTTTTGGTCGATCATCCACTGATGCCAATTTCTTTTTGTCTGAAAAGTTGCAAACAACAAATTAGCAACAGCAAAAGAGACAAAGTTGCTGCTTTGCAGACTTTTGGAGTAGCAGATAAAACCAGTTTATGACGCGATTATTGGCTGATGACAGACAATGAATAAAAACAAAAATTAAGGATTTACTGGCCGGCCAATTTATCCATGCCATCCTAATTTCAAGTTTGCCAAAATTAAGTTACCCAAAATACTTTTTAATTCTGAAGATCAATAAATTACAAATTCCTTACGTTAATTACATTTATGTTTACTTAGCATTAAATATGACAGCTGATTAGACTTGTTGAAACATTTTTTTAAAATAAAACTTAATTTGAACATAATTCATTGTTTTCTGCAGTCACTGTGACACATTTTGCTGAATAAATCATTTCCTATTTCCTTTCACCAGGTTGTGGTTATGAGAAATGGTTCATAATGTGTCCTGCAGAGTTAATTGAAGGTTAAATAAAACACATTTTATTGTTGGGAGTCGGTGTGGAAGACCCCTCTGAAGCCGTTTCATGCTGTGTGTGAGAGTATGACACAGATTCTACCCTCATATATGAAAACTCCTCACCCATTGTTGTGATTCATTACAGAAAACATAAACAGGTCAAATAAAGCCAACCAGACAGGAGACTTTACTATTTAACTCATGAAAAATGATTTTAGGTAAAACAAAATCTCATCCCTACCATTTCATACTTGAAACCAGACATTTAATAATTATAATTTTGATTCTATTTTAATCAAAATTATATATATGCTGCTTGTTCTTGCTCATTTGGGACAAACTACCATCTTGTACATTGACATTTATCTTCTAAAGGTTGAATAATTATCCCCTTATGACTTATCCAGTCACATAAAAACTAATGTTCTGTTTTTATTGAGTTTATTTTACCAAAGTGAAGCATTTGCACGTTATTTTATGAGTAGACATGAAGACAAGAGATGCAAAAGCTTTTAGAAAGAATTACTTAGTTTTCTGCATCATCTATGTCTACTCTTGCGTTCTGTGCTATTAACAGTAAATCTGCTTTAATGGGGTTTTCCACATCTGTCTCACTTTGTTCTTTGTTTCAACTTAACAATCCAAACTGGAAGAAGTTGGTGACTAAGAGGAAATAGTAAACAATGCCAAAGAAAACACAAGCTGCAATTGTTTTGCCATGATCAGGATTCACTTCTTTTAATTTGGATGTGGGTAAGTGTTACCACCTCCTGCCAAACCACTGGTATTTTGCCAACTTTTGGTGGAATCTCGGAAAATTGATCCAAAACCAAGGGGAAAATAAAACATGCCAACAATAATAATAGTAGTTGTGTATTTGGAGCTATACAACCTCTCCAATCAAAGCTTGCTTTCCAAATTATGACAGAAATAAGCAGCAGTAGGTAAATAGCTTTTTGGTAGAAAGCTATTGTGAGTAGATTTAAACCAAAAAACAGCCGATTTTCTGCCCAAAACACTATTTTGTATATAATATGAAAGTCTTGTCTGTAACCAATAAATAATCCTTGTTGTAAGTCTGGTGCCGTCAGAGTGTGGGCTGCTTATTGTGCTCCAATTGCTTAATTTGGGATTAAACTTTTAGCTGCACTGAATCATTCATGGTTTGTTATTTGTTAGGCCAGGTTGTAGTTTCAGGAATTTGCAGTAACAGAACAAAATACCCGATAACAACAAAACTGCTAACTGATCAAGCTTTTCTAAAAATATGTAAAGGGTCAGATTTTCATCAAACCCTTTAGCTTAAAAACAGTAAAAGCTTTAGAATATGCATCATCACTGTTTTTAGTTAGGAAATCCCATTCTACAGTAATAAACCAACTTTTCTGTCCTTATTAGTGATCAAACAACCAACATTTATTCTAACAACTCACCATTTGCCAGAGATCCTGGGTTGAATTTTTAATTGTGTTTTTTTTTTGCTTTGTTTTGATAATATTTATGATTTTCTATCTCTTTTCCCAGATACCAATGTAAACTGGGGGACAATCAGGACCGTCTTTCTCTATTTAAAAGCTCTGACAGTTGGACGCATTTTGAAAATTTTAAAAACATAGCAGTTCGTATTATCCCAGAGGTCACATTAAGCATTGAAACAACTGGTTTTAACAGTCTGTTTTGAAAATGTTTGCTCAAATAACTAAAAAAACGATCAGTTATGAGATAAAGTGTCCAAAACAGGCTTTTAAAGTTTAGTTAGTTGTTTACGTAACCAAAATGAGACAGTTTGCTCTGGAAAGACCTTTTCTTTTATCCTCTTGGGCTGGAAACTGTACAGACATAGACTTGTTTTCAGTTTTTATTTCATTAAGAGCTTTCTTCACCTATTGAAATCTGGAAGATTAGATTATTCTTGTACTGATTGGTGCATCAATACTTCAAAGTGCAAAAAAAGAAAAGCATCAATACTTCAAAGTGCAAAAAAAGAAAAACACTTAAAACCCTGAAAAACTGATAAGATTTTGGGAGATGATGAGAAAGTAACAGCTGATTTGAGATTTTTAAACACCAAAATAAGACAGAAGAGGAAAATACAAATAAATAACGGTTGTATTAAGATTTTAAAACCTAATACTAAGTGAGATAATAAAGTTAATCATTTGATTTAAGGTTTTTAAGTCACTGCACTGAGGCAAAGAAGCTGTTGGTCAATAAAGTTGAGGTTCATGCCAGTGACACACACCTGTTCACCAGGTAGCGGTACAGTCGAGATGCACTTTGGCTTTTCTCATTTCTCACTAAAAACGGCAACATGTCACAGTGAACTGTTGGTTAATGTAAAGAAACCGACGTGACAGCGGTGGTTTGCGTACAGAGGCCGGTTGAAACGCACCTTCGCCTTGGACACGTCGTCTCTGTTGCCCCGGAGCTGCAGCCATATCTGCCGGGATGTTTTGCCGCCGTGCGGCTGTCCTGTATGGTCCAACAGACCAATAATTGTAAACGTCACTTTAAAAACTTGCTCCACTCGGGGCCTGGCTCCCTTCAGCTCCTCTTCTTTGTCCTCCAGGACCGTAAACTCGTCCACCGTGGGGGCCTCCGCTTGCTGCCTCCCGGCCGACGCGGGGAGCCTGTTGCCCGGCTGCTCCGGGCACGCGAGCTCGGTGATTCGTCTCATTCCGAGCAGAGGCCGAGTTGTTGACATCCCGCCCTGTCGCTTCTGACCACCGCGCCGCTTTTTTCAGACCTCCAGGCGCTGTTGGCGACTTCTGGGAGTTTTCATGACCTCTTGTCTGCGTTTGTTACGGAGCTGCGACGTAACGTTAACCGCCTCTAACGACATGAACGCGGCGGCGGCGGCAGCTAGCGTTAACAAGTCGGAAGCTCGGTCTGACGTATCCGGAAAGTCCCAGTGATGACCTCATCAGAGCACGACGGCCCGGTCGAGTGTTGTGTCCTGAGATGATTATCTGCCCGACAGTTGAGAAAATAAAAACTCCGCTCAAACTAACCAAATTTCTGACGCCATCCTGATCATTAAATAAGAGCACAGATTAATTAAAATGTGAGGATCAAACAAACAGAAACATGTTTCACATCGCGGGTAAAACCACCGCTCTGCCCTCTAGTGGTGAGCAAGTGTTACTGGCTTGAGATTGATTGAATTCAAATATACTCTATTAAAGCTGCAGTATGTAACTTTATACTTTTTTTCTTTTTACATACTTGTAAAAAGAAAAGATTGGTATAAGATAAATAATCTGGGTAAAAAATTAGTTCCTCTGTCTTGATTTCTGCTAACACTACAGCATGTCAGAAGATCCTTTTGTGAATGTTCAGGCTAGTTAGCATAACAATGATGGATAAACTGTTTTTCTGTAACGGTTAAGATGTTTCTCAGTCAATAGCACGTTTAGAAGTGACAGAGGATGATTGACAAGGCAGGATTTTTTCAGAGAGCAAAAATAACTCAGAGGAGGTAGAGATAATTTTTTTCACAGATTATGTCTCATAACAAACTCACGAAATTTTAATAAAATGTAAAAAACATATTCTTCTTAAAAGCATGACTCATACTGCAGTTTTAATCCAAACGGTAATTATATGTCGTAACTCCTATTGTGTAAGGTTCTTCAAGGAGTTTTTGTAGACATTGATGGCTGTGGATAGGGAGGATCTCCTGTAGCAGCCTGTTCTACAGCAACTTTGAAGAAGTCTCTGACTGAAGACACTTCCTACTTTCACATCTACATCTGACATCTTCATTCATGAGAGACTCACTGATTCCTAAGATGACTAAGGTTAGAGGTGTGTCTGACTCTGGATAGATATTACTTATCTTACCATAAATGATTTAATTACTTTTGATTTAATTTCACTGTTTTTTAGTGTTTTTCAGGATTTAAGACCAATCTTTATGTTTGGTCTTAAATCAAATATTTAAGACATTTATGAGACAGTTTGCCTCACAACACACTGTCACGAAATTTGTGAAAATGTTGGTATTCTGGTGTACATTTGTTTACGTTTGCATCTCAGTGCTGCCCTCCTCGGATGAACAGTGGATACTGCAGCTGTACAATGGTGCAGTTTGTCACATTTTGCCCAATTTGCCCTGTGGCTGGGTTTTGCTTTTAGTTGAAATACGTTGTTTAAAATAGTAAAACACTAGTTCTCTAAGCCCATTTAACCCGTCATCTTGTTCTCCCAAAGTACTAAATTAGATTGTTTACTGCTGTGAATGATCAACAGATTAAGAATCAATTGCCACAGAGTAAGAATCAACTAGTGGCTGTTACTTCCTGATAATCAGTTATTGCCTCGAGTTTTAATTTTAATCTAAGTTACTAATTTTGTTTCTAACTGCCTGCATTGTGCGTATTTTTGAACATCGCCATACTCCGGATGGGCAAATATTTTCCAGTAAATTCTTAAATTAAAATGTACAGAAGCAGTTTGCCTCATTTAAATTGATCTTCCTGCAGAGTTGAAATGTTGTGCTTTTAAACCAAACCGCTGAGTTGTTTAGAAATCCTATGAGGGCCTCAGAGCAGATTAATCTACTCTTTTTAAAAGTGCTTTGGTGTGAGTTGAGAATAGCCCATATAGTCCCTTTAGAGGCCAGATTGTTGTACTTTACTGACCACAGTCGATAGCCAGCTTCAGGAAACAAATGTTCTCCCCTGATCACCTGATATTACCTCAGTGCAGCAACTCGCTGTTGGAATGGAGATTAAAACGGAGCCGTTTAGAGAGAAAGAGGAACACAAACCTCATAAGGGCTGCACACAAACACAGAAACAAGTTTTATGGAAGCTGATTGCTGGCAACAACATAACAGGAGCTTAATTTATACCTAACATAATGTATTAACTTTATATGTCTATATGAACTATGGGCAGGGGCGGATCTAGAAAAATATGTATGGGGTGGCAAGAGGGGGTCAAGGATTTTTTAAGGGGTGGTAGCATTTGCATGCATGCACGCATACATACATAAATAAAATGTCTTAATCTCACATTTAGCTTACACAGAACATTGAACTTAATTTACTTGATTTACTTGTTGCAAAATATTGTTTTTAACTTGCATTGTTTCAAAATAAGCTTCATGTAGCACTGAGGATTAGATATAATTTCTTAATATAGTATAATTAATTATTTTTATGTCTTTCATACTCCTGCTAATTGATATGCATTACTGGATTGGACAGCACCTATTAGTCACTATGTGATTCATTGAGTTATGTCTAGAAAACCATTTTATCCTAATGCAGGACGAGCAGAAATCTGTCACAAAAATATTCATTTGTTATCAGCTTTATCTATTAAATACAACTTACAATAAAGAGGAGAAAACTGATGTTTGATAAATTCTCTGTGATACAAATCTATAAACAATTTAGTTTCTGTTAGTTCTGTCAAGATGCATTAAGGGGCAAATTTTTCTAATATTAGTCAGTTGTTATATTTTAAATATGCTGTAGGAGCTGCAGTTTGATGATTAGTTCAGTTTTTGTCACTTGTTTAACTTTTAGGAATTGCAGCGGCTGCATTGCGCCACAATAAAGGTACAATAAAGCTGATAAAGAGGTGAAGAACCAAACACCACGTCTATTCTGCCTTTTCTAGCTCTGTGTGTCGACTGTACGCAGACCCGTTGCCATGGCAAACGACAGAAAACAGCTCAACGAGCTTCCCGATTGTTTAGCGCTCTGACCGGGCAATCCAACCCAAGCCCGTCTCCTAGCAACCCAGGCAGAGTTCCAGAACATTTGGTCAGATGGTCTAACAGCTGTATGCGCTGTACAATGGCTGCTGGAAAAAATAAGTGTTTTGCTGTTGACTTACCATAAAACAACAACTTGCCGCATTCTTCCTGGTCGTGTAGGAGACTCTACTTCTGCTATTCAAAGATGTGTGGTTGTATAACGGCGCATCTGTTTGAAGCCATTTTCATGTGAGTGTAAACGTCAAGATGGGGGGAGGGGAGCGGGGGGGGGGGGGGCTGGCCAGCAGCAGCTTTTTTGGATTTAATGTAACAGAGGCCCTAAAACAGCTACACTCTCATTAGCTAAATCTCTGTGAAAGTATAGAATATTGTTGCATTCTTGGCGACAATTACCTCAAAATGTTAAAAATTACTAATTTATTTGATGTAGATTAATTGTAACCCTTGTTTTCTTTCCAGGCTTGACCAGTTCAGAAAAGTTGGAATGTTTTAGGGCATGAAAAGCCTTTTTGTGGTCAGGAAATTAAGTGCAGACTTTGACTAGGTTGGTTTAAAAACTTTGATTTTGTTTTGTGAGGGTATTCAGAAGTGCTTGTGTGACACAAATACAATGTCCTGCTGCTCATCTACTTAATCTTAAAGTCACAAATGATTGACTTGCATTGATATTAAAATAACTTCAGTGATCTGAAACATTTTTAAAAACAGAATAAATATTTAAGGATAATAACAAAAAAACTTTTATGGCATCATATTTTAACAAATTAAAGTTTGTTCCCTGGATCCCTGGAGTTTTAATTCATGATTTTTCAGAAGATGTTTCTGATGCATTAATATTTCATCATTTTAACATGATTGTAATGTTTTGTAAATTAAACAAAAAAGGTTTCTACTCTCATTCAGAAGCTGTTGATAATTTCTGTGGGGTTTTTTTTGACTGACCCTCCAGATGACCTCAGTGTTTTACCAGCAGGACCTTCTCATGTGTTGAAGACAGGAAGTGTGTTTTACTGCCAAGAAATCAAACTTCTCATTTCTCACAGGAATGTTGCATAACTTTCCTTTAATGTTTTGCTGTAGTATCGGTTGAAAGGAAACGGATGGAGGTGGAGTGAAACTACAGAAAATTTAGATTTTTTTATGGAAGAGATTGCAAGAATACATTTAATTTTATTTTAAGTTGCTTTATTCTTTCCTCCACCAGAGGAAGCCATTCTGGCTATGTTTATTGTTTAATTATTCTGATGATTTGTTTTGTTTATTCTATTTTGGGGGGGGGGAGTAAAGAAAAAATATTTATTTATTTTTAGCTTTTTTATTTTAAAAAATATATTTTAAAAATGTTAGTAAAAATGTATTTTACATATTCTGGACATAGCCTAAATTACGTTTTGGGGTCATTGTTTTTTTAAAAAACAATTATTTTCAGCTTAGTTTATCAGCATCATATAAACAATGATTTTTATTTTTTATTTTTACATCTTTAGACCTATGGAGAAAAATGGTTAAATAAAGAAGGGATATATGAGAAATTGATTAATTAAACTGGGAAATAGAAAATCAGGTTAATGGAAAAAGGAAATTGAAAAATGTTAAATTAAAAAATAGATTGATGAAAAATGGGTAAGTAGATAAAGGAATAAATGAAAAATGGACAAATGAAACATAGATGAATGAAAAATAGATAAATGGAAAACAAATTGAGAAATTGATCATCTGAAAAATAAATAAATGAAAAAATTGGGTTAATGAAAAAGGGAAATTGAAAAGAGGTTAAATGAAAAATAGATTAATGAAAAAAGGGTAAATGAAAAATAGAAAATGAAAATAAATTAATTAAAAAAGGGGAATTGAGAAATTGATAATATGAAAAATAAATAAGTAAAAAATTAGGTTAATGAAAAAGCTAAATTATTTCAATTATTTCAAGTTAAATTTATTTCACTCATTTTCTTCATGTTTTGATTTATTTTACTCATTTTTTAAATTTATTTCATCCATTTATTTATTTAATTTTTGGCTGAAATGGCTTTCCATATAGACCAACTTAAAGTAACAGATGTTGTTTTTATTAATATGAAAATCACAGATTCTCCCAGCCTCACCACTAGATGGCGGTGTACGCTTCATTATCGCAGCCATAGGTTCCCATTTTCGCTTCTCCCAGTTGACAGAGTGTAATATCGACTTAAGGATGCTTCAGATCAATATTTTTCATTATTTGAGGTCCAAACGCACACGGCAAAAGAATATTGTCTTTATTAAAGTTCACAGTGTTATTTTAGCCGCAGAGAAACAGACCAGCTGCTGTCTCTACTGTTCAAACTCGGCCTCAATCTGATGCTGTTGGTCAGAAGACTATAATAATAATAATAATAATAATAATAATAATAATAATAATAATAATAATAATAATAATAATAATCTCCTGTACCTCCTGCTGTTTAAAATTGTAAAAAGTAGGTTTCCTTGTATAAATTGCACACATTTCCAAATTGAAAACTCCAGAATTCACATTTAGGAAGGAAGGAAAAACACAATAAACAAGACTTGAAAGTAAAGAACCTAGAAAGTAAGGAGTATAAAAGGACAAATGAAAAGAAGGATAAAAAATGAAGGGCAGGAAAGAAGGAAGGAGACAAAATAAGGAAGGCAGGATAGAAAAAAAGGGAGAAAGGTTGGTCACAAGGAAGGAATCAGTATGTAAATAAACGAATATGAAATAAAGTTGGAAACTTAAGTATTTTCCTACTTTTTTCTCTTTTTTTCATATTTCTCCAAAGTTTTTCCTGATCGGTTTAAACTAACAATTTTTTTTATTTCCAAAGGGATGAAAAAACATTTTACAGCTTCAATACAAACATTAAAATTTAACAGGAAAACGTCTGAAGAGAAAAGCAAGTCTCCAGCAGGGGGCGCCACATGGCAGAGTAATGTGTGTGTGTGTGTGTGTGTGTGTGTGTGTGTGTGTGTGTGTGTGTGTGTGTGTGTGTGTGTGTGAGCCTGAACAGCTGTGTTGCCACCTGCGGGGCCAAAGGGAGGCTGACCTGCTCTCTTTAGTTCCTCTCGGCATGACAATAAAAAAACAACAAAAAAAACGCCCAAACAAATAACCGGAAGCGGAAGCGGCCGGACGGTGAAGTTTTCCCCTCCTAAGACGGAAAAAGCCGCTGGCCGGATTAATTTTCCAGCGGATTTTCAGACGGGGAGGAATCCAGGCTAAAAGCTGTTTAATTAGTGAACAGTGGCTCCACTTTAATATGAATCAAAAAGCAAATATGACCCGAGAGACGAAGATTAAAGCAGAGCCGCTGGATAAAAATGGCGGCCAGACGCGGCGCCATTATGGGTCTGTTAAAAAGAACGTACCACATTTTAGCTTATATAATTTAGGTACAAAGATTGGTCGCTAGGTCCCAAGCAAGGAAGGAAGGAATGAAGGGAAGATGGCAGGAAAGAAAGGAAGGATTGAAGTCTGGTATGAAGAAAGGAAGGAAGGAAAAGCAGAGGATGAAGGGAGGAGGAAAGGAATGGAGGAAGGAATTGTTAAGGAAATAAGGCAAGAAAGGATTAAGGAAGGAATGAAGATAGGAGGGGGAAATGAAGGAATAAGAAAGGGAAACAGGAAGGAAAGAATGAAGGAGGAAAGGAAGCACAGATTAAGGAAGGAAAGAACAAAAAAGGAAGGAAGGTTTAAAGGAGGTAGGAAAGAAGTAAGAAAGGAAAGAAGGAAGTGGGAAAAGTCTTAAGGAAGGAAAGAAGGACGAAGGGATTAAGGAAGGAATGAAGGATTAGGAAAGGGAAACAGGAAGGAAAGAATGAAGGAGGAAAAGAAGCAAAGATTAAGGAAGGAAAGAACAAAGACAGGAAGGAAGGTTTAAAGGAGGTAGGAAAGAAGTAAGAAAGGAAAGAAGGAAGTGGGAAACGTCTTAAGGAAGGAAAGAAGGACGAAGGGATTAAGGAAGGAAAGAAGGATTAGGAAAGGGAAACAGGAAGGAAAGAATGAAGGAGGAAAAGAAGCAAAGATTAAGGAAGGAAAGAACAAAGACAGGAAGGAAGGTTTAAAGGAGGTAGGAAAGAAGGGAATGGCCATGGAAAGTGCTGCTTAGTGCTGTCAATCAACCTCATGCACCCGCTGCAAATATGTACTCCATCCCACTTAAAATAATGGGGGAAAAAAGCAATAAATATGTAAAGAAAACAACAAATATGTAGAATAACCACACCTGCAGCTCAGGTTAAAAAAAGAGGAACAATAGAAGACGTCAGTAAAAACAACAAAATCCAGTTTTATTTTTAGAATATCTAAATTTACCAGTGAGTATAAATAATTAAACGTTCCTCAAAAACCCTGATTAGCTTAATTTAATGCTGCCATTTTCTTCTTTGCAAGTCAAAAGTATTTTTTCTTAATGTATGAATTTTTAGACACCTAATTCATTCACTCAAATTAAAGGTTGAATTTTTCCAAAATTTTTCAATGTAAGATATTTTCAATGAAGAAGAAGAAGAAGAAGAAGAGATGGATAAGTGAGGAAAATGGAGGGAAAAGTGCTTCGTGGGCCTCGTGTAGAGAGAATAGAAGATAACACTTTGAGCAAACACACACACACACACACACACACACACACACACACACACACACACACACACACACCCGCCCACTTAACAAATTTATTTATGTAGAGCTCAGCTCCAGCCTCCCACCTCCTCCAATCATGCTGACTTTTCTCCCCCTTCTTTCTTTCCCTCTCTCTCTCTTTCTTCTCCTCCATCATCCCTCTCTCCCTTGCAGGTCATGGGAGATATCGAGGAGATAAATATCGCAGGCAATAAAAGGCCTGCATCATGAATAATAAAACAGCCGTAATCTCCACCGATGATTTATACATCTGATGGTCGGACACAGTCGCACTCAGGGGCGGGCGGGGAGTCGCACATCGAGCGCCGTTAAATTGAGACGAATGGTGATGCAGAATGTGGGACTGGCGCTGGACACACACACACACACACACACACACACACACACACACACACACACACACACACACACACACACACACCAACATGTGCTAAAAGACGCTGAAAATATGGATCTGCTGGAAATAAGCACAATCACTCTGGTTCTCTTCTTTATTTTGATCCACCAACTAGAGTTTGGCAGTAGCTCGTTACATTTACTTGAGTAACTTTACTTTTAGGAGTATTTACTTTTTACTTTTACTTGAGTAAATTTCTGGATTTTCTGCCCGCTGAATACAAAACAAACATGTTTTAACCAAAAATTCACCAGACACAGAAACACACCTGCACTTTTTATTAAAGTTTGATAAGTTTTTTTTTATTGAAAGAAACTGATTTGGAAAAATTGTCATTTTAGACCTTAAAATATCAAAATTTCCATTTATTTTTATATTTTGGTCCATCTGATTATGTAATTTCAAAATCTGAAATGATTGATAATTTCATCAGTTACTCACCAAATACCTTTTTTAGTCTCAGAATATGTTTTACTTTTACTTGGACTCTTCCATACAAATAACCATTAACAGAGCGTGATTCAATCCAAACCATCGTACGATAAAGAACCTTTACGATTTTGCTATAATGACAGGCAACCAGAAAGGCTTTCAAAAATTTAAAACAACTCTAATTCTTAAGAGTTATCACCCCAAACTACCTTCAGTATGTTTTCATTTCTAATATTCTGGTAGATTTGGACCAAAATAGCAACATTTGTTGCATTTTTAGGTGCTGTGGTTCTCTTTCACAATGCAGTGAATCAAAGGATCCAAAGTAAATGAAAAACCTGCTGTTCCCCTCCTCGCCTGTGGGGGCGCTGCACCAAGAACCACTGAAGGAAACGACACAAAAACCTCTGAAGAAAACACTGAAAACCTTCCTTCTTCATGAAACATAAACAAAAAAAATGGGGTGGATTGTAGAATTTCTCTTTTATCATTGGTAAAAGACAATTAGCCATATTCTCATATTATGACAATGTTCTCAAAATATTGACTTTCTCCAAATACACGAATAAATTGCAACTTTATTCTCATAATTTGGCCCTAATGCTCTGCCGTAAGAATGTAATGTATGTAGCAAGTAAATGAACGATCGCTAAACCTCTGAATGAATGGAACAGGAAATACTTTTATTCACAGCCGGAAGTGTCCTTGTAACGTAGCAGCTAGCTTAGAACACAGATGAACCTCGGAGGTAAGTTGCGTTTATTTTGTTCTGAAATGGTCCAAAGTCTTTTAATACAGAGAAACGTTCATATGGCCATTACTATGAAGCTACAGCTAACATGAACAGATCGTTATGAGCCATTAGCATCCCATAATAATCCAGAAACATCCCTGCCTAATAATCAGAGCTAATCCGTTCCCAATAAACAGTGCGCTGCTGGATGTCAATGTTCTTCTTCTGCGCATGCGGATTTTCAGAGAATGAAATGTATATAGAAATCAATTTTTCAATAAAATGATTCTGAATGTGAGCAAGTGGCACAAAAATGTTAAACTGACCTCAATTTAGGTGGAAGGAAATATCTAAATTGATAAAAAATAATAATGGAAATATGAAAAATACCAACATAACTTCCCAAACTTTCTGCATTTTACATAAATACATCCCAAATTATGCAAAAATAGAATAACTCAAACATGGACCCAGGAGGATCAAATTTCTGAAATAATTCTCAATTTCTTTTTTGGTTTTGGTCTTAAAATTGTTAATTTTAAGACAACAACAACAAATATTTGGAGTCAGTTTCTCTTAGCCTTGTCACTATAACAAATTTTGCTGGACCCTAAATTGTCCCAGACTTTAGTGTGATAAATGACAATATTGTTGTTTTGAAACCATTTCCATGCAACATAATGGTAATGGCATAATAATGCAATTCTAAAAGATCAATAAACTTTAAATGCTAATGGACAATTAATACTGGAACTGGAAGATATTTTAAATATCCAAAATAAATAAACAGAAACAATAAAGAAGATGTACTGTGAAGTCTCTGTAAACTAAATCATCCTTCAAAGCAGACTGAATACTTTTGTCTTCCAGTTTCTGGTAGAGAAAAGAGAAAAACTGTAAATAATGCAAATGGAAATGATTTAAATCATTTTAGTTTATCATGTGATTAACTGATTTATGGCGACAGACCTAGATTCACCTCTAAACCTCAGATTAGATGCAGGTTTTCTGGTTTTTGTTGTTCTGTTTCTCAGCTGCAAAAATAAAACAATTTCACCTTTTAATTCTGTGTCATAAAAACCAAACAGCACATGGATTGTATTTGGCGTTACGCTGAGTGAGATCATTTCTTAAGCTCTGTAAGAAATGACAGCCTCCTTTCATTTTCGCCCACTTCTTTCTGCTGGCTCGCCTTTTCCTCCCTCCTCTCGTCTTATCCTTCTCCTCCTCACACGATGAAGAGCGACAGCAGGAGAAAAGAGGAATTAGTTGTAGCATGTAACCTGCATGTAAGGCAGCAATATTACACCCAGGTTAGGGCTTTCAAATCTCATCAAATGTCAGGAAAAATGGAAATATTCCTCTGTTTTCTCCCTTTGTGGCTCATTTCTACTCTTTATTCTCACTTTTCGTCCATCCCTCCTCTACTGAAGCCCCCCTTTTGTTTTCTCCTCCTCGTCCTCCTCCTTGTCTTCCTCCTTCCCTCCCACTGAGAATCCTTTGCAGACATGCCTGTCCGGTGCTGCAGCCCATTTAGGGCCCCTCTGCTGCAGCCGTCAGGTAATTGGAGCTGTAGTCGGGGCCGGCACATGGGACCAGGGGGGTCCTGGGTGTGTCTCCGCTTGTTTGTCTGCTTCTTAGCGGACATGGAGGAAACAGAAAGCAGAGGACGGGGGAAAAGATGCGCAGCAGAGCCGAGTGTTAAACCGGAACATCAGGAAATTAAAGCAAGGAGACTGCAGCACTGAAATTCACGTTTACCGACACGTCAGCGGCGTCACGTCTTACAAATTCCTCTTTGAGATAAACCAGGATCTGTGTTTAGCCTGCTTTAAAATTCAGATTTAAAATGGAAGAAAAGGTGGAAGACCTTCAAGAAAAACTGTACAATTACTATTACTTAAAAAAAAATCTACAGGATATCAAAATAATAAGTTTTCGGTGCAAAAAAACCAGATATTTTTTCTTCAAATTAAACATCTAAATCATCTGATTTATGTTGATTTGTTGGCTTAGCAAACATTATGCTGGACGACGGATTCTGACATATTTCTATCCAATCTATTCAGTTCAATAAACCAAAAACACTAAATATTACAACATGGGAAAAATATCTTATTATAAGTGAAATAATTTGCCATTGAAACTATTACTTTTCCACTGGAAAATTATTTTGCTCATAGCAAATTATTTTTTATCAATATTAAGGAATTATTGACTCATATTTCTCGCTAAAAAGCTACTTATAAGTTAGTTTTGCGCTGAACACTAGACCAAATGTAGTCTAGTGTCAGTGAATTCAGCTGATACAGCACCAATTCACATCACTTTACAAAATAAGTAATTTCAATTCAATCACATACATTCCAATTGATCATTGTGATCAAATAGTTCATTAAATTCAGTTTATTTATCGAATTAGCCTACAGGTTTCCAAGGAAAGCCAGCAGATTGCATAGAGTTGCAGCATTAACTGCAGTCGCTTGCGTTTTGTCATTTACTTTACAATAATCCCTCATAGGGCGACGCATGTGGCGACTGTGGAGAGAAAAAAAAGTAGCAACGTGAGGAAAAGTGGTGATTATGTCCTGCTAAAATCCAGAAAATCAAGGTTTTATTTTCTTTCAAACTGAAGACCGTCACCAACAAACATGTTGAAAAGCTCAGTTTATCTCTAACCTCTCTCATTTCTGCCTCTGCTTCCCTCATCTGCTCTCTGATTGGTCCGTTTTCCTCGCCGTAGTGGCGGGAAGAAGAGGCTCATCAAGCAAAGCTTTGTGGCGCCTCAGTGTGAACTCAAAGTGTCTGGTTCTCCTTCAAATGAACAATTTATGACATGTAGGATCAGACATGGAGCTGCCAATGGACATGCAAATAAATATTATCTGTGGGAGAAAAAGGAGATAAACTCTATGAATATTAGATTAATGAATAAACAACGTTTTACGTTGTGGGAGAAAAACGCAGCAGGTATGATTTTTAGAGCAGCGTTCAGATTAATAGATTAAGGATCAGAAGATGCTAATGTCTTAGGAGATTTGTTACCGTTTTTGTTGCTGTTTGATTTGTATCAAAATAAAAATCAAAGGACTGAAAAGTGAAACTGAACCAACACAACTGGAAAATCGTCTTCAGGCAGATTTAAACTGGAGTTTTAACGTTACATCATGTTATCATGTTGTTATGATAACATGATGTTGCTTTGATTCTTTCATGTGTGTTTCAAAAATCTTTTAATCTCCATGGCAACCATTCTGGGATGCCTAGACGCTTGGTCTCAGAAAGTTCCTCACAAAGCTCCTCCAGACTAGCGGCTTCTTAAAGCTGCAGTACGTAACTTTCATAAAAAAATATTTGTCTATGTATTTGTTTAAGTTATCATTATGTTGTGACGGGTTGCTAAGAAACAGATAATCTGTGGAAAAAATTCTCCCAGTTCTAACCAGAAACAACCAATCAGAGGCAGGAGGCGGGTCTTAACGCTGTCAATCACAATTTCATGTGGCGCTGCTCATCCTCCCTCTGACTTACTTAGAGTTTTAATGTTTGGAAATATTTAAGACAGAAACTAGATGCTGCACTGCTACTAGAAACTTCACATTGACTGTCTTTATTAAATAAACTCTTAAGATGGATATGTAACACAATAAAACAAACAAACAGAAATTTTATTTTCAACAAATAAGTGAAAAGGCCAAAGCCTTGTGTGTTTTCGTCGGTGTTGCCCACGTGTCCGGCAGCAGGTGAGCAGCTGAGCTGACAGAGACGAACCCCCTCGACTTACCTGAGCCGCGTTTCCTCCCGTTAGCACCGTTATGAGCGTCCCGTCACGGAAACACCTACGGCTCGGCGACGATGCAGATGGAAAACAACAAGAAAAACAAGAAGAAAAAACCGAGTGTGTGATCACATATGGAGCTGAGATTATCGGCTGTTATTAATAACCTAAAGCGACAGAGATCGCTGCACTTCGGAAAGGCTGATTTACTCAGCAGACTCTGGCAACCTGCACCTGCTACCTCTGCAGCAGGTTGTTGATACTTTATGGCTTTCAAGGAGGAATCTACAGAAGCATAGATGAATCTAGCGCTTATCGCACCAAGCAGAGGCGCAGGGTGGTGAAAATATTCCTTAAACTTCATCTTATCTTCAGAAAATAATAGTCTGTTTGTTTAATCTTTTGGTTTTCTCCGGTTTCCTCCCACAGTCCAAAAACATGACTGTCAGGTTAATCGCCCTCTCCAAGTTGTCCGTAGGTGTGAGTGTGTGTGTTCATGGTTGTCTGTCCTGTGTGTCTTTGTGTTGCCCTGCGACAGACTGGTGACCTGTCCAGGTGACCTGCCTCTCACCCGGAACATTAGCTGGAGAGGAACCAGCAACCCTCCTGACCCCAATGAGGGACAAGGGTGTTAGAAAATGGATGGATGGATATTTAACCTTTTGAGACAGCAAATTAATTATTTCCTCATAAAAAGCCTTGGTCATAGAACGTGTTTAGCTGGGTTTCAAGTTGTAGGGAAGTGCAGACACCTCCAAATTGCACCTAAGCAGACGGATTCAGGGGAACTACAAGGAGTTCTGCATGTAGCAAAATGTATCTGCAGACTGTCAAATAAAAGCTTTGGCATCATATTTACCAAGAAGGAAGAAACAGGATGCAGAGCAGGATTTTTTTTTGTTGAGAAAATAATAAAAAAAATTATTTTCACACCTGGTAGTCCGGTAGACTCAGTTTGATTCAAAATCAATCAAACTCAGTTGATTGGCTCATAGTCTTTCACCAAAAACAAAAGAAGTCAACCACTAAAATCTGACACTACTCCGGTTTTGTTTCCCATCATTTTCTGTTAATTTTCTGTGGATCCTCAAACCTTAATGTGCTTATTGGTCTGTGAAACTCCAAATGGCTTTATTTTTGCCTGACTGAACTTTTACAGTAAAATGACAAAGCGCAGTGTTTTACAGGAGGTCAGTGAACGTCTCTTGGGATCAGCTCCTCTCCCCCTTTGCTCCTGCCAAACACGGGGCGTTTAATCATAACCTTTCCCCCTTTGGCCTCCTGAGTCTTTTCTCGGTTTGCTGTTTCAACATTTTACTCACGCTTTGATCTGCATCCGTCCACGTGCCTCTTTTCATCCCACATGCTTTCTTTCTTCATTTTTCCCCTTCTTTCATTCAGTTCCTGTTTGCTTTGCAGCTTTTCTCCGCTCACCTTCACCTCCGCACCTCCCGCCTCTCTAACACATCTTTTTCAATCACTTTCTCCTCTCAATCTCCTTTCTTCTCCTTGTTCTTCTCCTCATGCATTTTATGTTTTTCAAAGTCAAACATCTGTTGGTGGGTGTGCAGATGGGAGTCAGGCTGTCTCGCTCAGGTTGATATCTCACTTGAAGAAGAGACGCTGACAGGAATCAGAGAGGTAATATACAAACAGGTTATCAAAAAGATGATTCTCCACCTGTACCTGCCTGCCTTTGCTCCTCTGCAGCAGGAGACCAGGTGTCAGAGCGGGGAGGTGGTTTAATTGTGTAGGGAGTCGGATCAGCGTGTGTGTGTGAGTGTGTGTGTGTGTGTGTGTGCGCGTGCTCTGCAGCTGATAATTGGAGAGACACACCTGGACGCCGCTCACCTCCCAACCCCGACCCTCCGCCCTTCAAACCAGCACCATTCGCTCCGGGTGTTCGCCGGATGCGCGCGCTGAACTCTTGTGCCCAGCCAGTGTGCCCATCGTTACCGAGTGCCCATCTGCAGCCAGTGTGTGTGTGTGTGTGTGTGTGTGTGTGTGTGTGTGTTTCTGACTGTCCATCTCTTCCATCTCTGAGAGCAGGAGGTCATTCAGCTGTTCTATAAAAGATTCAAGCCTGACTGATGACCTTGGCCAACTGAAAAACCCCCCAGAAAAAACAAACTCACTTCTTTCTGATTTTTTTTATTTAACCTTTTCTTCAGCAAAGAAAACACATCACAAATTCTCTTTCATTGCTGCACCGCCTGCATGAAGGCAAACCGGCTGCACACGGAGGAAAGCAGGAAATCATTGTTTAACGACTCTCAACGATCTTCAAGTTCAGGAAATTTAAAACCAAAAATTACAAATGGAGAGCGAGTGGTTTAGGATGTTTTATGGAGCTAAATTAGTATAACAATATTTTAAATTATTCACAAAGCATATGACAAAAGTGTACAACATACTTCACAAATGTGTGTGAGGCAATAAAACTCACGTAAACACAAAGTAACGATGAACTGATCCACTTTTCACTTCTAATATTGATCAACTACTACCGTCCGATACGATCAGCTGAAATGACTTGAAAGGTTTCTTCTTTTAAACACAGACGTAAATGTTCTGAATTATCAATTTATCTGATAACTATTTTAGTACAGCTCACTTATATACAGCAACAGCTTCACAAGCTTGGTCAAACATGGAAAAACAACTTTTATTTGTTCAGTCATTTCAGTTAGGAGAATCACAGCAAATGTAAAATCAGTGATAAAAAAACAGAAACTGATAAAAACAATACTTTGACTTGGTCAATTTGCATTTTTGCTGTAAGCGAAATAATCTGCCAGTGGAAATGGTATTTTTTTCATAATTATTAAGGAGTTATTGACTTGAAAAAAGCTCCTACACTGTAAAACACTTGAAGTCGGTTTAACTTGAAATAAAAGTCAACCTGCTGCCTTAAAAATGCAATTTAAGTCAACAAGAACATTTTATTGGTTTTAACTCAGAAATTCAAGTTCATGAAGTTGATTTAACAAGAGACAAGTTGTCTAAACATTGTTTTTAAAATTCATTAATCTTGAATTGTGAGTTTTAACTTAATACTGGAACTTAAACCAAATAATTATTTCACAATAAACAAGAAAAAACTTCCCTCACCTATTAAAGAACAAACATTTCTTTATTGTTTTTTACTCACATTATCGAGCTAAAATCATTTAAATTCTATTTTCAAATTTTGTGAACAAAATTTCTGATCTGATGATGAATTTTATTAAACATCACAATGAACTCAGTTCAAAGATATTTAGTGTGAACAGAACATAAAAATGAACATTTGCCTTAATAACACCAGAGTCAGATTAATGCAACGCATGTCCAACTCAGCAGACACAAACATGCTGCTAAGCATTCTGGGAAATACTTCCCACTCCTGTCTTTTTCTACTTTCAGTTTTTTTAAGTTCTAACCTAAAAACTCCAGTTTATTCAACTCTTGGAGGTTTGACAAAAGTAATACAAAGTTAACACAATTTACAAAAAACTCACATTTAGGTTCAAAAGGTAAAACTCACTAAATTTATTTGATTTAAAGAGTAGAAGATCGTAGACACAACTAAATGTAGCTCAAAGGTTTTACAACTCGCTGAAAATCTAAGCAAGATGTAAACAGTAAATATCTTACACGCAGCCTAGTGTAACATATTTACACTTTGTTGAGATGTAAATATGTGCTGTAATTGCAGTGTACCAGATGTTCTCAGTCCACCCTCATCATCTGACTCAAGATGAATTCATGTTTAGTACTTAAACTCCAATGAGAACTTCTTTTCGCTGCTTTCAGGTAATAATGTTTCTGAAATGGATCAGCAAACAATCCACCGTTACACAGATGTAGCTCAGTTTTCTGTAGAAAGTCTCTTTAAATTATTTGTTCAAGCTGAATGCAGACTGGAGGCAGTTTGAGGGCGTTTAAACACTGATACTGCAGTGCTACAAGGATTTTATCTCTAATTTTCTCTGTCCTCGCTCTGTCTTTTAATCTTGTAGTAAGTGCCCCAAGCGTTAACCTTATTACCCTGCAGACCCAGGGGACATGTAATGAAACACTTCCCTCATTCAGGGGGTCAATTTGCTCTCTTTTCTTTATGAAGTTTAAAGCCTTTTTCATCCCATCGGCATTGCTGCCTGTCTGATTTCCTTCCAGTCTGTCTTGCCTTTAATTAGGCGATCTGCCTGTGTGTGTGTTACAGAGTAAAGGAGAGAAATCCTGTCTCACGCTGATTCATCGAGACGAGGTTTGATCTGTTAGCTGCAATATTCCCTCCTCTTACTTCTTGTGAAAAAAAGAGAGAAAAACTTCACTTGATGCTTTGACTGTTTGCCTGAGCGCAGACAGATTGCTGCTCTGATTTTCTTCATCTGAAACACAAAAATCAGGCATTACCAATTACAGATGACACACACAAAGCATCGTGAGCCTGGAGCTGTCATCACGCTCAATCCTGCTGTCAAGGAATCAAAACAGATCAAATACGGAAACACAAAGAGAGAAAACATCCATTCGTTCGACAACAAATGCTTCATTCCTGCTGCAGCTTTGTGTGGAGTCCCGATTGCAGTCAGTTACATCATAATCAACATATTGCCCATGTGCTGTTGATCAGTCATTGATCTGTACTTTATGAATTTTAAGTATTTCTGCAGGAAATATTGTTTCTAATTAAAAACTATTCGTTTAAGAAACAAAACATGAATTAATCGACTTATAATGGTTTATTTGATTAGAAGTTTTTACTATCGATTTACTAACAATGGCCGCTAAAACCTTCTTTTAGTGTTGTTGTTCGGCCGCCACCCAGCAGAGGGCGCCGCTGGTCATCCTTAAGAAGAGTTGACGTCAACAAAGATGGCGGTGAGAAACGGTCTAGACAGTTGGGAGGAAATGCACTTTATTCGGTTCTGTTTAGAAATATGAACATCTAAGAAACTTAGCACATCATTTAGTAACATCAGTAATTCAAAACTTATGATGAGCTACAAAACATTTTCCTGAAGACAGAAAAGCAGAGGCAACATGATAGAAAAAACATGGCACCAATGAACACAGTTGATTTTAAAGGGTTTTTGTGGGTTGATTCACTTCATAGAGCAAAGTTTTAATATTCCTTCAATAGCAACCAAAGACCATACTGTCTCCTTATGTGTTTAGCATTTATTTTTTATTTATCAAATGGTTTCTGTTATAAATACGCTTAGATTAATCATATGAACAAACTTTAATAAGTTGTTCTGTGTGAAATAATGTTTATACATAAAGACTAACACCAACAAGAATAAAACGTCAATCGACTTACTCCTATAACAGTGTAGTGTTATATTTTGTCCGCCATCCAGCAGAGGGCGCCACTGGTCATCCTTAAGCAGAACCAGTTGATGTAAACAAAGGTATTACTGAACGGAAAAGAAAAACAGACAAAACAAAGTCCGTTGCTGGATGGAAAATGCGTATTTATTCAGTTTTGTTTTAAAATATAAACATGCAACAAAGTTTCCTTCAGAAGCAACAAAAGACAAACACGTTCTGTATGAACGTTCATGGAGAATTTAGTGCTTAACACTTCAATCTACATCTTTTATTTTTCTATTCAGCAACTTGACATTCCTATTTTGTTATGATGAGAGAAAAACACAAATTTATGTTTATTCAGTCAGTATTTAAAGGAGCTGGGTCAAAAATAATGATACATTTAATGCTTTTTCTTAGTAAATTCAGCATATTGCCTTCTTAAAATACAGGCGTAAGTTATTTTCTCCCTTTTTTATATATATTTAAATCATCTTCCAGCAAAAAATTACCCTGGCCATTACTTTTGGAAGGAGACCATAAGAAACATTTAGATTCCCAATTTCCTTCATGTTATGAAAGATGCCTTCTACCCTCCGGGTAGAAAACAGAAGTTTTTATTAATTGATTGTTAGTAGGTTGGTGAGATCAATGAGCTTTAGATTAACTAGTTAATCAATAACTTGCATAATTAATATTAAACTTTAGATATTGATTACAGGCTACATGGTGGTCCAGTTTCGCTTGCATAAATAAAACATCCAATTTTATCTACCATTAATCAATCCAACTGCTCTGTGATGAGGGATTTAGAAATGAAAAATAACAATGTAAATAACAAAAAATGTGATCAAAGATACTTTAATAGTTTGTATATCTGAACTTTACACTGGAAACTCGATATTTAATGATTGAGACAAGCATATTTAGTGGTGAGTCAACAAGGCCACAAATGACAGTTAATCGAGGGAGTTCAAATGAGAAATCTCATCAATGGAAAAAGAGAAAAAAAACGCAAATGAGCTTTTAATGTTTGCAGTGACTTTCTGGACTCCACTGAGGAGTTTAAAGCTATGAAAACTCCTGAACTTTCTGATATCTTCTGCCAATTTTTTGATTTATTCATTTAGATTTCCAGTTTCTTCATGTCTTGCTGTAATTACATCTCGTCCTCTGCGGATAAAGAACAAATGAGCATGAAGGCAGTGGACATCCTGCTTTGGGTTGGGGTGATATAGCAAACTAAATGTCTCACAGTGATGCTAATTAGTTGGCAAAACAGAATGAAACATCTGTGGACATCCACACATCTGTGGACATCCACACAAAACGTGATTGTTTATGAAACCCGGCTCATTTTATGTATATGGCTGAGTGGAAGTTTCTTTCTTGTCTCAACTGTCAGTTTTACATGCAGATAACTTATTATCCATTAAAACAAACAAACAAAATTTACAGTGTCCAGTATTTAATAGGTTTGTTGTGACGCTGATGTTTTTTTTTTAAAGTTTTTTTTTTATGAAAACAATTTATTTTGAAAGCTACAATCCAGGTTTGAACATTTGAGATTAATCTGATACAGTTTCAGGAAAAAAGAATTCTGATTTTAATTCTAATGTTTTCAGATTAATCTCAGAAATTTATTAGAAAATCTTGAAAATTCCTGAGTTTGAAAAGTCAAAACTCTTCTTAAAAAAATCCCCCAAATTTTGAGATTATCCCCAGAGATTTTCTAGAAATAAAATGGGACATTTCTGAGTTTTAAAAATAAAAAATTTGCAAGAAAAAAAGAATTGAAATTTTCAGCTTAACCTAAGAAATTTTTGAGAAAAGAATTTCCAGGATTGAATTACTCAAACATTTGCTAGAAAATATTCAGAATTTCTGTAATTAATCTCAGACATTTTCTTGAAAAAACACGAAAATAAAAAAAAAATTGCTAGAAAAAATAAAAATAAATTAGCTTAATCTCAGAAATATTTGAAAAAACAAATATCTGAGTTTGAAAAGTCAATAATTTGCTAGAAATATTTTAGATTAATCCCAACAATTTTCTGGAAAAACCTTTGACTAGTAAAAAAATTATTAAACTTTTGAAAATTTTTGACTTTTGAAACTCAGATATTGCACTTTTTTTTCAAATAAAAGTCATATTTTTCAATCTTTTTCAAAATCTCTGTCGCTTTTTGTTTTTATTTTTATTTCAAGGTGTAAAGCACCTTGAAATGCCTTGCTGCTGAAATGTGCTATACAAATAAAATTTGATTGATTGATTGATTGATTGATTGATAAATGTTTGTCAGAAATCACTTATTTTTTTCTATCTATAATGTCTACAATGTCCGTAATACGCTGTTGCAGATTTCAGCACATCCTTTCTGTTCACCCTTCAGAGAATCACATTTCCTCTATTTTTACCTTCTGTTTCTGTCTCATAAGTGGATCTTTGTCTCGAAAAGCGACTGAACCTAATGACTTCCAGCTCTTACAACGCTGAGAGATTAGGAAAAAAACATTTTTTTGTACTCTGGATCTGTATCTAAATGACAATGTGAGCTTTGAGATGCTTAGTTAAGCAAACCTCTCAGGTATGGCCTCAGTGTTATCTCTGTGTGACATGTAAATCCCAGAGGAAGGCGGCAGGCTGAATTAGAAGGAGAGTCGTTGTCATGCAAGCTCCTCATCTGTTTTTAATAATAACTCTTCTTCCTCTGAGATTCACTGCTCCAATAATCTTCCCCCTTCGCCTTCCTTCACTTTTCCTCTCCATTACTCTTGTGATGCTGTACTGTGACTTTATATTTAACTAAATGCTGTAAATGCACATCAACACTTGCTCCAAATAGTCCTCTGGGTTGTGCATGGCCTTAAAATATGTGTATTATTTCCATTTAAATTATCTTAACAGCAGAAATGATGTACTGACCCAATATTTGCTGCCTCTGAAATAAAGTATAGATTTCCCATCAAATGTTAAAATGAGACTTGCCCGTAGGTGTGTTGCAAAGATCTTACAACGTGCATAAATCCTACGCTTGCAGTCAAACACTGAACAACAATTTTGATGTGGGAAGATAAAAAAGAAAATACAGAAAACAAAGCCTTTAAAAACAATTTACTGGGAGAATCATTAGTTTTGTCATTATTTAATCAAAAATACGTCAGCCCCAATCCTTCGAAAAAGTATTTTACTCTTAGAAATTTCTTGTTTTTGCTTTATTTTTTGTCACCTTTTATTGTTTCAGATAATTAAACATCAGAAAAGGCAACCAAAGCAAAAATAAATGGAGTTTTTAAATAACGACTCTAATTATTGGGGGATCAGAGGTAAAAACTGCCTGAATTAATTGTGACTAAACACATTTTCACATTTAGATTCAGTACCTGTCTCTAGACATGGCCAACACCTGAAGAATCAAATGATCTCTAGAATAGATCTAGTCTGACAACTTGAAGTAGGCTGAGATTTCATGAAATAAATGTTGAATTATTGCCTGAAATATCAGCAGAATATAGAGATTTACAAAATATTTTCACAGACAAATATTTTAAGCCTGAAAATGGATGGATGGTTGGTTGGTTGGTTGGTTGCTTGGTTGGATGATTGGTCGGCTGGTTTGTTTGTTGGTTGGTTGAATGGATGGATGGATGGATGAATGGATGGATGGATGGATGGATGGATGGTTGGTTGCTTGGTTGGATGATTGGTCAGTTAGTTTTAAGGCTGAATGGTTGGATGGATGGATGGATGGATGGATGAATGGATGGATGGATGGTTGGTTGGTTGGTTGGTTGAATGGTTGGTTAGATGGATATTTGGTTGGATGGATGGTTGGATGGATATTTGGTTGGATGGATGGTTGGGTGTATTTATTGGACCTGTTTTTTCCACTTATCCAGGTCTAAATGTTAAACTTGGCTTTCCAAACTTTTCCATTGAAAGGAACCTGGATAATTTCATCAGATCAGATTTAATGCAGATTAGAGAGATTTTGGCTTTGACCATTAAAACTCCTGCTTAGCTTATAGCAACACTGGTAATCATCACAGTTGAGTTCAGTATTTTAGCTTTCTGAGGATGGACCGGTTTCAGGTGGCTTCAGGTGCGCAGAGGTTAAAGTTCAGATAACCAGGAACTCCAAATAAAAAAGTTTGATTTGAGATGTTTGGTGCGAAGCTGCAGCTGCTTGATCATTCCGCCTGGCACTTCCTGTCCTCTCTGTCACACTGTCTCCACTCACAGCATCTCTCCTGCGGTATGAAAACTTTATTGGATGCCGGCAGAGTCCTTGAGGGGAAACACTTTAAATGTCTCTGCAATTATACTTCTAATAATGGCTTCACTCACCGCCACACACACACACACATCACACACACATCGAGACGTACATGCAGCCGGGGGCCGACAGTGACACAAAGGAAGTGGAAGTTACTCTGTCAGTCAGCGAGGCTATTAATCTCTGTCACCTGGAGCAGTGTGTGTGTGTGTGTGTGTGTGTGTGTGTGTGTGTGTGGGGGGATGTGTTACAGAGCTAAGGCTGTGTGTCACAATCAAAACATGGCCGAAAGCAGGCTCAGGTTTCTTCACCACATCATCGTGCATCAACCAACAGATAGACACGTAAACAGATGTTTGATGCACAGACTCAGAATCTAAGGCTGTTTTTCCACACCTGACAGTCCGTTACGTTTGGTTTGATTTGAGATCAACGTTGCAACATTTGCTACATTTTCAGCTGGTGTGGTTCACTTTCACACTGCACTGTGTCAAATCAACCAAACCCTTTCCCCTCCTCACCTGTGGGGGCGCTGCACCAAGAACCACCAAAGGAAACAACAAGAAAACACTGAGAACGACTTCCTTCTTCACCAAATAGAAACAAACATGGAGGCATCAGATTCTAGTGGTTGTAGGATTTCTCTTTTGTCTTTAGTAAAAGATCACAAGGCATTTCTCCTGCTAACGATAGCCTAGCGCATTTGTTTTTGTTTGTAACCTGTTCCCCTCCTCACCTGTGGTGGCGCTGCACCAAGAACCACTGAAGGAAACAACATGAAAACACTGGGCGCAACTTCCTTCTTCACCAAGTAGAAACAAACATGGAGACGTCAGATTCTGGTGGTTGTAGGATTTCTCTTTTGTGGCATTTCTCCCGCTAACGATAGCCTAGCGCATTTTTTCTTATTTTATTTACCCAGAATTCCCTTCACTGTATCCATTTCCTGCTTTTGGAGCGGTCTCTGGTCCAAGTATTGCTCACATAAGTATTCAAATGGCACCAGATTTCACTTCAACCGAACCGAGATCAAGGTCTGCAGGTGGACTAGAGTTAGCTTCTTTGGTCCAATAACACATTCACACCTCCACAAATGAGCCAGACTTTCTAGACAAACAAACTGGAGGTCGATTAAAACGAACTAAACAGGATTGGTGTGAATACAACCGAAAACAAATTTCACTGTTGCAATAGAAGATGGACTTCAACCACTTCAACAGCTCTCACCATCTTCAATGGAAAATCCATCAGCTTGTTATAGTTGGTATTTTTTGGTTTGTTACTGAAGAAATTTAGCAGCTCAGCTCAATTTAATCTGACGTCTTGTAAGTTTATTATCTTTTTCATGAGAACTTTTCACTTTGGTATAAATGAAATGAAAATGAACCAACAATGTGATGAATGGAGGTCTTAAAGCAGGATTGTGTCCTGATTGAAACTTGAGGGGAAAATCTTTACTTTCCTATGAAAATAGAGAAACAAATCTTCTTATTTTGTCTCCGACTTTTTCTATTTGTCTTTTTAATAATTTCCCCCAACTTATTTCTTCCTGTCTGAACTTCTGGTCCCTTCTCTCCCATTCTTCTCCATTCACCCTACTTTGCTCCACTTTGCTCAGCAGTCATCCTCCATCTTTGTTATTTTGGTATTTGGATCATCATTAGACCCCATCCATCTCTTCCTCCTCCACTGACCTTCTGCTTTCTTGCTTCCCCTCCATCTTTCCCTCTCTTTTCTCTATTTGATGAGGAGAAATCTAGGAAAGAAAGGTGTTGCACCCTGATGTGAAAGATGCCAAATGTCTGGGTCAAGCTCACACCGAGCGCCGACCGCTGTGAGTTCGTTTGTGTGTGAGTGAAAGTCTGACAGGTTCACAGCAGGGGCCGCGAATCAGGGTGTTGCAGAGTTTTAGTTAAACATTTTAACAGGAGCTGGGCTGGGGCTATGTACTAGGGCTATTAAAATATGAGAATAAAGTCCAAAAATACAAGAATAAAGTTGCAATAATATAAAAACAAAATTATAATGATAAAAGAAGAGAGTCATAATACAAAGAGATTGATATTATAATATTTTGAAAGTAAAAACATAACATTAAGACCAGTGTTGTATAAAGTACTGAAATCTCAGAGTCAAGTATAAGTTTAGGTTCCTCTCCAAAATATGACGTTGGTAAAAGTCCAAGTCACTGACTGAAATGTTACTTGTGTTAAAGTCTTAAAGTCTCTGAAACATCTTGTACTTAAGTATGGAAATTACTATAAAAATGTATGTACTCAAGTAATGTAATGAAAAGTATAAGTAAAAAGTAAAACAAGGCAAATGCAGTTTGAATGACATTTTTTA
>CAEGAF010027556.1:0-12729 GCA_903067075.1 Micropoecilia bifurca | reverse complement strand
AGTATATAATAATAATTATATATTTTTTTTTTTTTTTTTTTTTTTTTTTTTTTTTTTTTTTTTTTTTGCTCCACTGTAAAAACTGGGAGTGACTTTCATTCATGTTTAATGAATAACTTGTTGCATATTTTACAAATGAGATTGTAGTTTGATCAATCAAGTTTGGAGGAATTAAGATGCATTTTGCATGTATTTTGTAATGAGAGGCCTCCTAGTGGTGGAGTCATGAAAAAGAAATATGTTGGCAAAGTTGCACGTTTTCTGTTTCAACATATTCCGGATTATGCAACTCTGTAACGATCCTTCTAGTGAAGCCCAAACCTCAGTAACCGACACAGACTGTGAGGTTGGCATGTTTTTCCTGTTTCCAATCAAAGTGTGGATTGGATTTACTGTATTGATGTGGTTTTGAGCTTGAGGTCTTCCTTATAATATTTTTTTAATTGGTGATTTAGGATTTTCAGCTCGAGTTCCCCTGGAAAGAAACAAAAGTGAAAACTCAAGTTCTGCATCCTAAGGACGCTCTTTATATTTGAAAGCAAATTTCTTGTTTGTTTTTTTTTAAACCTTAAAAGATAAATTTGTGCTGCTTTTGACTACAGAACCATCAGACAACCTATATGACAAAATGTATTTATGTTCATTTTCTATCTGACTGAAATATATGTTGCAATTCTGGGATGTTTTGGTTTTACTTTTCATCTTTGTTCATAATCCCAACCAGGAACTCCTGCTTCCTCCCTCGGTCCAGAAACACTGTTAGGTTAATTTAATTGTAAATAATTATGACTTTGACCTTCTTAGACTGTGTGGTTGTTTGTTCTGTGTTGCCCTGCTGGGTGAAAACCTCCTCTTACTTTCTCTTTCCTGAAGACTCATTTAGTGCGTATAAATATGTCTTAAGTCGGTTTCCTGCAACTTTTTTTTTTCCCAAATTTATTTATACTTTAACATGAGGTACAGTGTAAAGGCAGTGAAGTAGTTACATAGTTAACATTGTACCATTAACATAGAAGCATAATTGGGCTAGAACACACCCAATTATACACACATAAATCTACATAAAACACATGAAATGAATCAAGTCAAAATAAGCATACTGTGTTAGCAGACAAAAAAAAACAGTACCAAATGTATGTAAAATTCTTTCCCTCAATCCATACAGACACACAAGGACAAAAACAAAACAAAACAAAAACAAAAAAAAATTCAGGTGCCAGGGGGTACTTCTGTCAATATATCAGTCAAGTTTAACTCAAGAATAATAAAGATAATCAACACCAGCTACTTACATACAACATTATCAGTCTGGAATATTAGGAAAATTAATCTTCCTAAGGGTTCTTAACAAGGGGCTCCACAGACCCAAAAATTTCATAGAAGAGCCTCTTAGAGCAAAACGGATTTTCTCTAATTTAATGAAATACAGTGTATCTCGAAGCCAATGTGTATGTGATTGAGGTTGAGGCAACTTCCATTTCATTATAATCACTCTCCGCGGCAAAAATGTCAAGAAAGCCAAGGAGGATTTCTGAAAGGAGGACAGGGTGACCTGAGGAGGTGCAACTCCAAACAAAGCAGTCAAGGGGTCAAGCTCCAATTTCTTTTCAAAAATGTCTGACAGAATATGAAAAACCTTGGACCAATAATTAAAAAGTTTAGGGCAGAGCCAGATAGTGTGGATCAAATTAGCTGGGGAATGCTGGCATCTCTCACAAGCAGGAGAAACATTGGTATAAAACTTAGCCAGACGCGCTTTGGTATAATAAGTGCGATGCACGAGTTTGCATTGAATTAGATTATGTCTGGCACAAATAGAAGACTTATGCACTAATGACAAGATTTGCGTCCAAAGATCCTCTGAAATGTCCTGTCCAAGATCTTGCTCCCAAAGAACTCTAAGGGAATTCAAGGTCTGTGGGCGTAGAAGTGTAATTTGATTATAAATAAAAGATATAACCCCTTTCAGTTTGCCAGGAGGTTTGGTTTCCTGCAACTTTTATGTGTCTGCTTGAACACATATGGATCAAATAGCTTGAGAACTTGCATGCAAAATGCATTTCAATTTCTTGAGAACTAGCTTGAGACCTTCTGCAGGCAGAGAAAGTCATTCAGTCTTTTGATTCAGGTGAATGGACCATCTAAAAGTCCTCTAAAAGTTGCAGGACTTTTAGATGGTCTAGGTTCCTGTTGAGATTAAATAGAAATTTCATTTGCATTTAGAGAACCCTTCACATCCCAAAACAGAAAGCTTTAATTGCATTTATTTGACTGCATTAAGAGAAACAGGACAATAAAATCTTTCATAAGTCTAAATATTATTATGTTTGTTTGTTTTTTTAAATTCTACTTTCATTTCATTTCTGAAACCCTTCGACAAACAGATTTTCTTTGTTTATGTTTTTGCAGTCTGGTGTTCCCCGGACTCTAACTTCGACATTCCTGCTTATGTGCAGAGGAAGTACGAGGTCAAGAACATCTGACCTGAAACCCCCTCCTCTTTATATTTCAGCTGTGTAGCTTCCTTTTTTTTCTCCATCTAAACATGCAATTCGTGCAGCCGATTGTGTTCACATTTCTGTCATATTTTTTTTTTTCTCATCGGTTACAGTGATTGTTGCTCAGGACTTGTGTGCAGGCTTGCAGAATTTGGGGTCAAAAGAACACGTTGTCTCAGCACAATTCAAAGGACTTTCAGTCTGAAAAAAAACACAAAAAAACATCAGCTATCATGACTAAGGCTGCATGTTCAGCAGAATATTTGCTAACATGGGTTCAGTGACTTGCAAAAAGCCTTTTTACATATTACTTTCACTACCTGGAGTCGGTTGTTATTAAAGAAAAGGTGGATGCTCTCATTGGTCTGTTTGGATAAGAGCTTAAGTTTCTGCTAAAGAGCATCTTTTCTTTATATTGTAAGACCAAAACACTGAGATAAATTGCTGCTGTTCCAAACATAGAGTTGCATACTTGTTATTTACCTGCACAAGTGATGGTTATTTTTCCCAGTCAGTCACGATGTGATGGTTTTATGTGTTTGAACTGTGGTTATCGTGTTTCTGAAGGTATTCCCCGGCTCAAAGTTCAAACCTCCGAGACTGGGAAGCAGGATTTGAGAAGAACGAGAAAGAAAAGCTGCAAAATACAGAGATGTTTGAGCGTTGATCACTTTAGAAGCTATTATATTGGTTGTTTGTTTGTTTGTTTGTTTTTTGTTTTTTTTTAAAGATTTTCAACTCAGTATACAGGTGTAGATTAGAATCTGAAAGCAGAATGCCTGGATTTTCTGAAGGATCTTTAGGGGAACCAAAGCAGGTGATTTTGTCTGAAACTTCCTGAGTGAAAACTACTTACCTGAAATGATGATAATATGTGAAAAGATCCAACTGATCAGGAGGACCAATCAGAGCCAGGAGGAGGATCTTAGCGCTGTCAATCAGAGTTTCCAGGGAAACCGTTATCGGACACTAACTAGCCTTAGCCTTTGTAGTAGGTTAATTTGTGGTGAACAAGCATGAGAGTGATTGACAGCGCTGAGCCCCTCCTCCTGGCTCTGATTGGTTGTTTATGACTGGTGCATCTTTGCACTTAGCACAGGAGCTTTTTTTCATAGATTATCTGTCTTATATTGACTTGGCAATGATGACTTTAAGAAATATGAAACAAAAAAACTGATATTTAAAATAAAATCTATATACTGCAGTTTTAAGGGCGTATTTAAAATCCTATGAAAAAGTGTTTGAGTTTGAAGTGACAACAAAATATCTTCAAGATTGACTTTAATTTACTGAGTGCTGTGAAAACTACAAACATAAAAGCCCTGTGTTGATGATAACAGAGTTATCTCATGACCACACCCCACTCCAGAGGTCCTATGCAAATTATCTTGTAATCTTGAGCATTTTGAGTTAACATCAACAATTAGGAACATATAAGTTGCACATTTGCAGAATATAAAACAAAAAAAATGCCTTAAACAACGAGCGGATTGAACAGACTGATGGCCAAACTTAGTAACAGCGGTGCAGGAAAAAAATGTCCTTTGTGACAAGACAAATACATCTTGCATCCATTAGACTAAACACAACTGTGAATCGCAACAATTTGTATTTGCTGGAACTAATTATGAAATTATCTTATGCATAAGCTGTTTCAGTGACACATTGGCTTATAGCTGTATTTCTGTGTATTGGCTTAAAAAGAATTTCAGCTGCTCCTTTTGCAAAGAAACCCCCCCAGAGTAAGGAACTGCTGTCAGACTGACCGGCAGACTGTGACTATCTGTGACGGGCAGGTGGAGAATGTTGAAAATGAGAGAAGTGACACTTGCGACCAAAAAACAAAACAAAAAAAAAGTGACTGTGCGTTTCAGTCTGACAGGTTTAATTTAGACTCATTAAACTCAAAGCAGTTAACATTTACAACCTGATTCTGGTTCAAAACCAGATATAACCTCATTATAAAATGTTCCTCCCTGACACATTTTATTCTAATTTATATGGCATAATTATTTTAGATACAGTAGCTATGGTTACATTTACTGTACCCAGCTGTAAAACACTTAGAATTAGATAACGACATGATTCATTTTATGCATGCTTAAGAGCAAACCTCACAGGCCATTCAGACTGAAACCAAAACATGAAAGAAAACACCTGAAGCAAAACAATTAAATATTTTAGTAATGCTAAATGTTTTGTGTATCTTTTAAAAACTCACAGTGACAGCTCAGAGCTGCCAGGTTCTTTCCTGCTCAGGAACTTCCCCATAGATGTCGTTATGGAAACAATATTGAGCAACAGATGCATTGAGGAATATGGTGTACACACCTCTAACGAACAATGCCAGGGTTCTGTGTGATACAAAATAATCTGAAACCTTTTAACACGTTCTAAAGCTGTGCAGTTCAACTGAAACACACATTTATTTGAATGAATCTGCAGCTTTACACACATGAAGGTTTTGGGGCTGAGTTAGTAGCTTACAGAGGGGGTCATATCGATCCTGGTCATATCGATCCTGGTCATATCGATCCTGGTCATATCGATCCTGGTCATATCGATCCTGGTCATATCGATCCTGATCATATGGATCCTGGTCATATCAATCCTTTTGCTAAGTTTCAGTTTTCATTCTGATTCAGTTTGTGATTCAGCCTGGACTGTCAGGAGAAAAGCATGTGAGGTGCCGCCTCTTTACAGATGAATTGATTACATTTCTATTTCTTGAACTTGAGACAATTTGCTACAACTAACCATTTAGGGTTTTTTTTTTAGATTGTGTTGTCACTATTATTGGAAATACAAAAATGTCCACCCATGAGAGTAATTTACCGTTACACCTCTCAGATCCTAGTCTGCCTGAAACTACATTTTTAAGCTGACCTACGTCAGACCGTAGTGTGTCCTTCCTCAAAGTTTGAGATGATTAGTCAGGCTGTTTTCAACTCTACTTCTAAGCAAAACCCTTCCTGGCAAAGCATCTCTCACCTGCTTGCTATCCCATGTCTTCTCCAATTACTTTGAAATATGATCTAACCCTTTTCCTGACAGGTACCTTTGTACACAAGAATTCTTTGTAACATCTCTGCAGTCTATAAAAGATGTAAGAAATGATCTAGCTTGATGTGACAAGTTGACTTTACTTGGTAATCATATGATTGTTTCATACCATGTGTTTATTGTAACCTGGACTGGTTCGATTCAACCAAGCGAACCAGTCCAGGCTTATTGTGCTTGTAAATGCCTCTTCCTGTTCTCCTTTCTTTGGATTGAACAGAGGAAATTATAGCTTAGATTTCCTCTGACATGTGCTGCCGAAGTTACAGTAATGCTCATAAATTCCCTAGAGGACATGGTTTCATGTTCCTGGGGAAATGGTGAGAAGTGGACGCTACACATGTCACGGCATCTGAGCGGTGATGAAACTTGCCGAACATGAGCTCAGCAAACCTCTGTCACATTTTTCTTCTTTGGCATTGCGCTTGAAGTGAGAAAGCCACAAACTGCAGACGCAAAACAAGAACATGTCAGACGGGAATTAAGTGAGGAAACAATGCAATTTCTACAAATGCAACAGTGTAACTTTATACTTGGTTTGGTTGGGATTCGTAAGCCGTGACTTTGTGTTTCCGGTCTTAGCCGTTCTTCAAAGTGGAAAAGGCGAGAAAACATTCTACCAGAGCAACGCGGTGATGTGTTGGAGTATCACAGGTTTATTTCCAGGATGAAGACCATTTCTGCTGAGGTGCCAGTGACTGCGAGAGGCAAAGAAACATTGCTACATGTGTCAAATATCACAAACTTGTTCACACCTAACAAAATGAAAATGTTTTTGTGATCATGTGCGCGCAGCAGAAAATAAACCTTGAGTAAGTCAACAACTTTAGGGAACTTCTACTATTGGTGTTAATGTTCTTTCCCCTCTTGACTACTGGCAGCAAGGTCAAGTAAATTTTTTCAGCAGAAGTGCTGACACTGTTTACTGGATGCTGAGTAATAAAATAAAAGCTGCAAAATGCACATAGTTTTGACTAGTTTCAATCTTATTAGCAGAAATATCAAAAATAAATCTCACAGAGCGGATCTAAACCTCATAGACCTAAAATTAAGTTTGTCTGATTAAAAAAGTTAAAGCTTCAAGTCCTGTTTCAGTTCTTCACATGTGAATCTCAACCTTTTAATTTTCCTCAGAAATTATTTGCAGTATTTATTTAGGAATTTGTGATAATAAAATATATTCACAAATGAATTGAGGCAGAGGGAAGCGCCCTCTATTCTCCCCCACAACTAGTCTTCATGAGTGAGTCAGGAGAAATCCCACGCCCTGCCTGCCTGACTGATGTATAAAAGGCAGCACAACCCAAACAGAAAGTATTTTCTGATTGTGCTGCAGCAGCGACACAGGATGCTACTGATCCTCTCTGTCTTCTGTTTGGCTTTTAAAGGTAAGGTTACTTTTTGATCTCAATACAATTCTGTTTATTTTTACTTCACCTGTATTGACTGTATGTTTAGTTATTGAGTACATTATTATACGGTACAATAATATTGTTTTACAGTGTACAGTAAAACATTTCTTCTTTCTGAAAGGGCTTGTAAGAATTTGGTTAACATAAAAATGTTATACTATTATTAAAATATTATTTTTATTAACGAGAAATTTTATTTTAAGTTAAATTTGTGATTAGTCGTGCTACAAAAGATCCAGTTCATGTAAATAATGAAAATCTATATTTTATTTTATATAAAATATAAATTTTATTATATTTTATAATAAATTTTATAACATATATAAAGTTTATTATAAAATATATATTAAAAATAAAAATATTATTTTACAATAATGCAATAAAAATTTTATTGTATGTCATAAAATGTAATTTTCTATTATTTATGTATTTGCCATCATTTATGGATTTGTGTATTTTTCTGATTTATTTTAATTCGTTATAATTATCATTAATTTTATTATTATATCAAGGTTTGGGCTATTTTCTTAAATTATTAGCATGAAATGTATTTGTTTTATTTGTGGTTTACTTACATGATCCAGTTGTATGTTGCATTTTTCTTTATATTCATGTAATTTATGGATTCATGCATTTCTATTTCATTTATTTCAATTTGGATTTATGCAACAATAATACATTTAGTTATTATTCTGTCACATCGTGTTGAACCGTTTCCACGTTGGTTAGGTCTCTCACTGCCCTCTGTTTGCTGACCCTGTGTTTCTGTTTCCAGCCCAGGCCTCTCAGATCAGCCTCCATGGGTCGACCACAGTCACATACGGTGGGGAGGCAAACTTCAACTGCATGCTAGCAAACCCAACAGGCAAGTCCCACATCTGGAGCGTTTCCTGACAGCTGGCTCTAAATAAACAGCCACAACTCTTTCAAAGGTTACCTGTGACGTACTGACTGTTTGTTTTCCCCGCAGGCGTTCTGCAGGTCACCTGGCAGCGAGGTCTGAGACCGGAGTCATTGGAAAACATGGCAACATACAACAAACCTGTCGGGGAGCAAATAAATGAGCCTTTTAAAGGGAAGGTGATCTTGACCAACTCATCACTAAACTCCTCGTCCATCACACTGAAGAATGTGACCTGGGCAGATGAAAATTGTTACGTCTGTTCCTTCAACGTGTATCCTGATGGGTCCAAACGGAAGCAGATCTGCCTCAAGGTGGAAGGTGAGCTGGTGTTTGTTTGTTTTTTACGGTAGTCTCTATTTCAAAATGTCGGAAAGCATTAAGCAGGAGTAACAATTTTCAATTTTCCTCGAAGGAATATCAGAGATGCATAAAAAGAACTCCTCCGCAAGCAGTTCTGGCCATGAGGGCAGAGAGGAAGAGCTCAGTTGCTCAGCCACAGGGAAACCCGCTCCCAAAATTTCCTGGAACACCTATAGTCTCACTCCAACAAACGCTTCACAGACTACAGTCATCAACAGTGATGGGTCAATCACCACCACCAGCAGCCTCACAGTGACGATGAAAACAGACTGGAGGGGACATGTGTCGTGTGTAGTGAACCCAGGACTGCCGGGACAGCGGCAGGAGGAATTCTATTTTTCTTCACAAGAAAAGGAGAAGGTGGAAGGTACGCATGCTGGACTTAAAAGTTTTAAGTGGAGAATTGTGTAAACTTGCTGTGTGTCCTGACCTGCTATCTGAGAGGGAACCAATCAGGAAGTGCCACTCCTGTGGAAGTTTAAATTCCAGATAATTTGGGTTGCCCCATTGATGTATGAATTCCTGGCTCTGGTTCAAGGAAGTCCCACACAGGTGTAAGAAATTCCCTGAGAGTTGTCACTGCCTGGTAGTGATGTCAAACATTTACACATCTTCTCAATCAGGAAGTCAGGAAATCCCAGAAATTCACTTCAAGGTTAGCTTCATTTCCTGGTGCACAAATGTCGCCTATCTTAGTCCAGGAAGTCAACAACAGAATCAAAGCAAACTGAGTCATGGTTCCCTTTAAATCAGCTGAGCTGTGACTCACACGCCCTCTAAAGGCTTTAGTTTCACTATTAGCCCAGTTTCATTTTCACGGAAACCCCACCTCACACTGCACAGTGTGGTGTGGGGCAGAGGAGGGTCTCAGGAGGTTTTCCTGTACCGATCCCAGAGGATCATTCTCAGAATGTAACAGTAAAAGTAAGACAGGCAGGGATTCCCAGCTTCCTCTTTTTGTGAAATATGAGCTGGCTCATTTCTACGCAGACTAACCAAGTGTTGTTTCTCTTCAGGGAACGTGTCACAAAATGCCCTCATCATCGCAGTCGTAGCAGTCATCATCTGCGTCACTGTCGTAGCAGCTGTATTCGTCCACAAGAGGTGAGAGATTTCACTTTCCATAAGCAGAAACTCTGCTATAACACTTCAACATGCATCATTTTCCCCCTAATCTTTCTTTTTTTTCTTTCCAGCAGATTAAAGAGAAGTTGCAACGATTTCACTGCCGTTTGATCCGCCTTTCCAGCAGCACAGCATTCAAGCATTACAATAATCTCAGAGTCTGTTGGACTGATGATGTTCATAAGCTAAAGGCAGATCCAATGATCAACAGTACGCTGAATCACATTTCTCTCCAACTGCAGCACGTTTTGCACTTTAATTCAGAGCTTGTCTACGGACCTTGTTGAATGTAAAAACCACAGCAAAACCACAGTCACGTGCTCTAAAGGAAGCGTTGTGCAATAGAAAGTTTACGTAAATAAAAACATTTCTTAACTGAGTTTCTGGCGCCATCTAGTGTCCCGTTGTGTGAACGTGTTATTCCTTCATATGTCATCCTGAGAAATTAAACGGGATTTTATTAGTGCAAACATATTGGACGTATTACCTCAGTTAGAAATATATATTTAGAGATGTTTTTTGTTATAAAAGCTAACATGTGTTCAGTTGCAGACATTTTGGCCTTGTGTTTCTAAATGTTATTTATTGTTTGCGCAAAAAAATGCTAAATTAACACACCTTCCAAGGAATGTGAAATTTGACTTACACTTACTATTTATTTTCAAATCTATTTATTGTTTTGTTGAGCAAATGTTTTTTTTTTAGGGTTTTGAACCAATCCAGTTTGTGATTAAAAGTGTTTATTTCTTTTTATCAAAGCAAAAAGTGTTGTCTGTTTCATATGTAGAGCTCACTGTTATTACAAACGTGTAATTTGTTGGTAAAAATCCATCTATATAATGTAATATAAACTCTGATAAGGTGATGAATTAAAAGTAAATATTAATGAAATCATGATTTTTTTTTTTCATTTCTTCACATTTGATCTGTTGTTCCTCAAAACAGGAAAGACAAGAAAGCACATTATTTTTAGGAAAACAAAGATGATCCCAGATGCTTGGGAGTAATACCCTACTGTAACAAACATAAACATGCAGAGTTATTTGGACTTTCTGTTTATTAATCAGATTAGACTAAACTACATCTCAACAGTTGCTGATGGTGTGTTTACTGTATGTAGGGGGTGTTCATCTGTTCCAGAGGTTCATTAAGCCCCAGATCTAAACTTTATCAGAATCACCTGATTAAACCAGTCAATCCAGTTGTGGTGGTGCAGGTAGTCACACCGAGAGTCTAGTTAAGTCTGTCACTCAATGATCAGTAAAAGGACCCTAAAGGTTTTTAGTCTGTCACTTGTCACATGAAGATCAAAACAGCTCAACATATGTTGCTCAGATTGTGTGGTCTACATGTTATAGCACTAGACTTCAACTACAAAGGACAACAGTTCAAATCTGGGAAAGGATGTATATTTTATCAGCCTCTTTCTAATTCATTATCGAAAGCAGAAAAGATAAATGCGCCACGAGAAACTTCTAAAGACAGTTTATGGTGCTTTACATTTAAAAAGATACATAAAAACCACAATCATGAAAACGCCACCCAAACAAATGAGAAAAGTTTTTACATCACAAACTTCCCATCCTTAAACTGTATAAAAACGGTTCGAGTGAAATTAGGTTTCAGGTTCTCTGAAGTCATCTTCAACGTGGACTTCATCAACGTTCTGCTTCTACAACAAGACCTTTCAAACCCAAGCACACAGGTGAGTAAAAAAAGAAACTCGATTGTTCTACCAGTAGCTCACAGATATTTTAAGTTTTGCGTCTTTTTCATGGTACAGTCTTGCAGGTTTGGCCAAGAACAATAGGAGCAAGCAGGACCCGGAACCAAACTATGTGGCATAAATTCAAACGGAAATGCGTCACCACATCTCTTGGCATATACACTGTTGTCACCCCAAACGAGAGCCTTGCCACCCCTGTTGCCACCCCAGCAAGTGACAATGAATTCAATAAATAGTTATGGCTAATCATGGACTGGACATTACGTTTTAAGTCACACATGTGCAATTGCTGTCCATTGAGTCAGGAATATCGGTGGTCAGGAAAATACTACAATCACGCAAAGAATCAGAACAACAGACGCGATGTTTAGCAATTAAGTCAACCATAGATAATGATAATAAGGGCTCCAGATTTCACAGGTGAGGAAAACGTTTTCATTTAAAGAAAACATTGAACAAGTGAGCAGAGGGTCAGTTATACTAACCTAACTGTTAGCCTGCTACTGACTTTGATAACCTTAACATGCTGCGCAGTTCGGTGTGTTTTGGTTCCGTTAGCACTAAAACAGGTCAACCTACCACCAAGTCATCAGTAGAGCAGCTATTTATATCAGTTAATCAACCACCGCTGTGCTCAGGCGAAAACCTATTAACAATGACAATATAGACATCAAGCCTGACGGCATAATGTAACAGACTGAATGTTATGTTTTGGTGTTTTTGCTTCTTTTTGTGTGGGAAATGTTTGTTTTTTGGTGTTGATTCCCCTGATCGGTAATCTTTGCTCTATCTGCTCGTTGAGCTGTTGTTTCTCGGTTGCCAAGGCAACGGGCCGTGTGTAATACCGACATTCAGAGTGAGAAAAGGCGGAATAGAAGTTGTTGGAACTATTTTTTCTTTATTTCTTTATCCATTTGAATGCTGTTACTTTATTCTTAAATTTATATTTTTTGTATTATTTACAGAGTTTATTTGTAGATTGATAATTGTTTATTTTATTTATTTTTTGTTTTATTATTTTCCTTATTTATTTTCTAATGTGGGTCAGTCCACTTTCTATAAGTCCAGGGACCTGGTGAAGGACCAAAGCAAGACAGGTAGCATGAGAACAAAGGAAAGTTTGATCTCTGTAATTGTTTGGTGAAAGAGGAAAATAAATCACCAAGAACAATCAATAAGTTTGGACATTGAACCTTGTTTTGCCTGTCGAGAAACTTGACCCCAGTGCCTCAGTAGTGGCTTGGTGGAACTTTTATTTGCGTTTTTATTTGCACCTTCTTGCATCTTGACAGAACTAACAGAAACTAAACTGTTTATAGATTTATATCATAGAGAATTTATCAAACATCAGTTTCTAATCTTTATTTTAAGGCATATTTAATAGACATATATAATAACAAATGATGGCGCTACTAATATTTTCGGGACAAATTTCTCCTTGACCTGTATTGGGATAAAATGGTTTTCTGGACTGGACACAATGAATCACATATTGACCAATAGGTGCTGTCCAGTCCAGTAATGCATATCAATTAGCAGCAGTATGAAAGGCCTAAAAATAATTAACTATACTACATTAAGAAATTGTATTTAAGCCTCGGTGCTACATGAAGCTCATTTTGAAACAATGCAAGTTAAAAACAA
>CAEGAF010027537.1:0-13874 GCA_903067075.1 Micropoecilia bifurca | reverse complement strand
GTCCCTAGGTGTGCATGGTTGTTTGTCCTGTATGTCTCTGTGTTGCCCTGCGACAGACTGGCGACCTGTCCAGGGCATACCCGGAACGTCAGCTGGAGACAGGCACCAGCAACCCTCCCGACCCCTCCAAGGGACAAGGGTGCAAAGAAAATGGATGGATGGATGGACGATTAGATAAATTCACAATGTTTTCATAACTTTCCAGTGTAATTTCATATTGCTTTATCTCCTGTTAAATCATGCAAGGAAAGTGTATTTGGTTATTTACTTTCAGATATTTTGCTTGACTGCTTTTTTTTTTGCTTGTTTGTTTTTTACATTTTAGTTATCCAGCTGTACCTTTACGTATATGTAAACATTCACTGTTATTTACTTTTTGCATTGTAAAAAATACCACCATGTTTACTTATTTAAATGCATTCTCATCACAGAGCAAAAATAAGAGAAGTGCACTGATGAAACTTACACACAATGGGCATGTGTTCCTTATTGTACCATTTTAAAATAAATCATACCCCTTTAGTTTACATGCATTAATCCACTTTCATTTTAATTTAGATAGTTATTATGTTGTCTCATGTTTGCTGTTTTGCATCCAAGCCTCTGTCTTTCGGCGGCTATCGTTTATTGAAATCTATTTTTACTAAGATGTTGATCCAACCCGCCCCCATCCCCCCTCAAGCGACTTCTACAGAAAATGAAATTATGATGTTACTTCCTCTTTGGTAATCACAACACAATTGCACCGCAGAAGTGCTGATGAGCAGAGTGTTCAGAAACTCCTTGTTTTTAAAAAAAGAAAAAGAAAAAAAAGATTGCTAAAAAACCTCCCTCAGTGTAAGAGACCTGACTCAGCATTGAGAATTTTTTTTTTGCAATTCCATAAATACATTCAGTATCATGTTAAGGACAAGATACTTTTCTATAATAATGAATCCTAAAAATGTTTTTTTTCTTTTTAGGCTTGGTATAGGCACTTTAAAATTATTCATGTACAGAAATAAAACATGCATTGCTTTGTTGTTTCATATTTTTTTTTACTGCGTGAATTTTAGAAAACTTGAGCATTAAAGCAGATCTTTGGATTTGTAAACAGTACCCAGTTCCTCTTTTTTTGCATTGCCTGCGTAAAGACTCTTACACACACAAACAGACACACTCGCATGCACATGCACAGAGCAGAAGAAACCATGTGAATGAATCCATATTGTCATCAGGCTGCTCTGGTGCCTTTAAGGTGAATATTTTGGGTTTTTAATGCTCAGATGTGCATGTAACTTCCTGTAAGCTGTGGAAAATTAACAAAGTGATCATATCTTGAAGAGCTTCGTGGCTCAGCAGACATTTGATCTACCAAACCCACAAACTAATCAGTTTTAAGTCCTCTCTCTCTCTCTCTGTGCACCCTGACCCAGGGAACATATTCATTTCATGCTATAGACAAGAAGATGCATTCTTTTCATGCAGACACGAGTTCCACAAAACTACATGGGCATCCAAAAAGTTTAGTTACAGGGCATCCAGGTGGCATACCAGGAATGTTGCAAAGGAGTAAAGTACTGCTGAGAAGGTGAAAGTGGACAAGGGTAGATCGGCTGAACTTGCGCTACATAGTAGTTGCTGAAGTTGCCGTCTGACACGTAAGGAGCCGGCTGGTAGAAGCAGGTTACGTTGGCAGCGTTGAGAATGGCGTTCTGCTCGGCCAGGACCCGAAGCGCCAGCGACGAGATGAGGCCGAGCGTCTGACGCCTCTCGTGTCCCATCAAGCACACCGTGCTCTCCCTGACCACGTCGTACAGCGTGGCCAAATAGTCATACTTCCTCTCCTCCAGGTCCACGAAGTGGTTCTGCAGGTAGGACTCCAGCTTCCTCCGCTGCTCCCCCACGTCGGGGAAATCTATGAAAAAGCGGGAGCACATGTACCGCTGCAGCAGCTTCATCTCCGTGTCGGACGCCGCGCGGAAGCCCCGCACCAGCAGGTGGCAGTACTTGAGAAGGCCGCCGCCCCGGATCTCCTCGGGGCTCCGGGTGCAGATGAGCCGCCTCCGCAGGTGATCGAGCGCGGTGGGGAAGTCGCCGTAGACGCTCTCGCCGATGATCGTCGGGTGGAAGGTGGCGGCCATGGGATGCTCGGAGCACTCGTAGAAGAGGAGCAGCGAGTCCAGGCGGATCTGGAAGGAGTCCACGCTGAACTCAAACTGCCGGCGGAGAGAGTCCACAAACTTGAGCTCCACGTTTTTGCCATGGTTGTTGGAGAGCGAGATAAGACTCCAGCGGTCTGAGTCATTGCAAACCTTCACCATCTTCTGAACATAAGCCTCCTGGAAAACAAAGAGATTGGGACTAATCAGCCGTTGACACAGATGGAGAATATTGATCTGGGCACCTTTTTGGGTCACTGAGGTCATAGTGGGAAAAAAAGAAGGCAATTCAAAGCAGCGTCTATAATCCTACTTAAATAAAAATGAAAGTGTATATTAATGAAAATCCTTTGATGTTGGTAACTTGATATTAGGCTGCTTACCAATATTTTAAGGTTAGGAGTTAAGGTTTCAACACACTGATGTTATTTAAAGTCATTTTATGACCCCATGCAACATTGACCCTTGTCCTTGCTGGGCACTGCTGGTCAGATGACTGAAAAAAGGCTACTACTACTACACTTGTCTGACACTTAAAAATAAGACAAATTGAGTTGCTTAGAACTACTTTGGATTGTAAAAATCACTAGTAGAAAAATTTAAAAGATATAATTGTTAAGCTAGATGAGGTATAAATGGATTGTCTGACATGTGGCCCTGGGCTGGCAAAGAGGTTTAATGTTCTGCATTATTATTTGAAAACCTCTATTAAATTTATAGCCTGTTTTACGATCATGTCCGCTCAAGTTTTATATATCACATTAAAATAAATGGAAAACTGTAATAAATAATGGTACTTTTTAAGTATTCCAACCAAGTGTGGCTTTTGGTTCTAATCAAATCAATTCTCACAATGCACACTACAAAATTTCTTGAAATATTTGAAAACCATCCATCTTCCTTTAATCCATCCCAGAGGCCCACTAACCCATCTTCCTCTCTTGTACTCCCCTTCACAGCTGCAATGTAGTTTCAGCCATTGCAGTAGTCCAAACATTTCTCCCCACCAGCTGCTATTGCACCCAATCTGACTCATAATACCTTAATATTTATGTTTATGGTTTTGTCAATCATAAGTGGATAGGAGAAGAAATTGATGAACTTTTGGTTGCTGGCAGCTTCAGCAACTCCACATTAATTCTGTTTGTGCCGATAAAAATCTTAGTCATGATGTTTTGACGATCACATCTGTTGGTGGGCCATTAGTAGCCAGGGTAGTCCTTGGTATCTAGGTAACTGAGGGCCGAATGATTAATGTAGCACTGGCTCCAATTGGATTAGACAGAATCCTGTCTGAACTGGAAATCAACCCCCCCTTTTTTAATGTGCAGGCTTCTAGTTTAGGCCAAACTCAACCCTATACTTTGGTGAGGCCTACTCAAATACAAATATAGCAATACTACGTTCAAAAGTTTAGATTTTCCAGGATCTTTTTTTTTAAATACATTTTTTGGGAAAAGCTGAAAAGTTCTGGTTTTCCACAAGTTCCACTTTGCAAGAGCTGATGTGTCATTAATTACCTTTAAGGTCAGAGGTGTGATCTTCTCTTTATTTACCCCTTCAGGCAGAAAGTCCAGAAGAGAGTCCAGGACCAACTCTTTTACCAACTGAAACTCCAACTCTCCCTTCAGGTCCGCGCAGAATATCAAGTCCAAATCCTTCCATCCCAGACCGCTGTCCTCGTGCAAGACGTGGCTGGCCGCGGATCCGTTCAGGCGCACCTCCCGGACGTGTATCCGCTTCTCCTCCATGCGGCTGCGGACGACATTGACGATGTCCCGCGGCTTCACCTCCAGGGTGGGGAAGCTCCACCGGCCGTGGATGGGTATGGAGCCCGTGAGGATGGCGTCCAGCCGCTGCACTTGCTCCCAGTTGAGCACACTGAGGCCGACGCTCTCCGCGTCCGCGCCGCAGCCGTCGCCAGCTACGTTGTCGACGCTGTCGTCCATGCCGACGGTGATGATGGCGAGAGGTAGACAACTGGGTGCGAGCGGTGAAATGTGAGTCCAGACGCCGCTGGAGCTTGTGACATCAGAGAGCTGAGGAGCTGAGGAGGATCATAGCAGATGCATGGCAGGAAAAAGTTGCAGAGCGGCGATGTCTTACTTTTTTTTTTTATTTTATTACCGGACAGATTCACAGAGCGTGTCCCTTTTAGCAGCTTCAACGCGCCACATCAGAGTAAATAATAACAACAGCAACAACAACAATAGTAATAATTCCTTTCTTCCCTTTCAGCCTTTCGCATCCATTTCGCTGGAAAAAATTAAAATAAAAAAAAAAATCCCCCGCCGAAGTTTTACTTCTCTCCTCAGCGTCTCTCAGTTTTACGCACAGATTACTGAACGTCCGCGGTGCGCAGCTGCAGCTTTACGTTTCTTTTCTTTGCTTTCCTTTTTTTTTAAGGCTTCCAGAACACACATACTTTCAACAAGCGGTGCAAAGCTGCTTAATCCTTTACATTTTTTGCCCCTTTTTTTTTTTTGCCGTCCGGTGGTCCTGCGCGAAGCCACAGCGATCCCACTGCACAGCTGCTGGGGGAGGCTGCGAAACACATAAGCGCTTCCCGTCTGCCGAGCAGCTGGGCGGGCCGCGGATGATTGACAGCTCACACCTACTAATAGCCTTCCGCGGCTCGGATGTGTGTCCGAAGATCGAGGCGTGTCTGAGAACAAGGCGCCGACAGGTGGTGACACAGAACAGCAGGCCTCAGCAAAAAAAAAAATAAAGTAAAAAATAAAGTAAAATAAAAACAATGAAATAAAAATAAATAAGTATAATAATAAAAAGAGTACAAAAATCTAATTTTCAAACTTTACATTTTGTGCCACTTCCTTCCGACCTCTCACTTAACAAAAATGAATTAATGACACTTGCTACATTGTGCGTCATAATTAGGGAAATGATAGTTTTATTTCCCACTTGTTGCGTTTTATAACGTGTGAGGACGACAGTGAGTCACCTTTTGACATCAGTTGACATCTTTTTTTTCTTCTCTTTATCATACTCACGGCGGATGAGTTACAAGCCCGATTAAGAGCAATTAACTTTTACACACTTATTTTAATCTTTGAGTGGCCGAGTCAGCTCATACACGCGCTCTAGTGGTCATCAAAGCAGTTTTTCTAAAAACTGCTTTGATGAGTGAGAAAGTATCACCTCACTCCGTGCTGTACTTTTCAAGTATCGCCATGGTGACCTGCTAAAACAACAGAACTCCGATAAAAAATTACCAAAAAAAAAAACTGTGTTATGTCTTAAAAACTTTCAAAAACACAAAGGTATTCCCTATCTGTCGGCACTGGGTTATTTGCTTTAGATAAGTGGGATATGTTTACTCAAAGGCTGACACTTTCAAGGTTTAAGCTGAAAAAAAGCTCCTCTGATAAACACTTAAGATATTTCTTACTTCCCTGGCCTGGACCTCAAAGTACAAAATGGCCACCTTGCATTTAGAATTCATCGATAGTCAGAGTAAATAAACAAACAGACACACAAAAAAGGCAAAGAAGACAAACTAACAAACTTCTGCTCTGTGGTGGTTCCTGGCTGAAAGGCATTCTGGGAAATTGCTTCTTTGGCACAGACTAATATCTCTTAATTGTTTGTGCTTTCACTGAGTAAACATTTTGTTATCTGTTTTGATGGATATCTGTGTAGTGCAGTTTGATCACGTGTTTTATGGACTTAATATTCCTTTTAGAATGTGATTTTATTTAATCATTCATGTTTATATTACCACAACTTCTGTTTGTGAACATGTTGCATTAGTTAATGCACATAAGAGGGAAAAAAACCTTATGCTTTGTGTTACTAATAGTTAACTTCATCACTCAGTTCAATAGTTTATACATCTGTTTTAATTGATGGTGTTCCTTAAAGTTTGACTGCAGAGACAAATAAAACACAAAATAAGTAGCTACTAGCACGTGTTCCAGATTCACACCTGTCTGCTTTGTCTTATACCAAAAATTTTAAAAAATTAAAAATAAAATAACAGGCACTTCTTTAGGAGATAAAGCAAAGACCACACACTCAGTTTGCTGGTTCTTCTAATCAGTTGATTCATTTGCGTCTACCTTGCAGCTAGCTGTGCCATTTCCCCCTAGTGCCATTTGAATCTGACCACTTACCACCAGACTACTTTAGAGCTAAACCATGGTTTTTGGTAACCAGCTTACCAAAGACATTTCTTCAAAAAACAAAAACTTGCAGAAAAGCTGCTGTGTGTACACACTTAACGCTGACAGTCTCCTGATGTGATGAGAAAATCTAAATAACACATGAATAAAACGATACACTTGCAGTGAACTTCTCTGATGCTGCAGCTCCATGCTGCTCATTGATATGTAGGCGTGTAGGCCAAAGTCTATACGGGTTAGTTGTCATGCAGAATCCATCAGTGCAAAGCTCGGTGAGTATATTTGCGTCACTGCAGACGAGCCCATTAACCAGCTTATTGCGGATTACCCTCTATGTGCAGTGACACAAAGTTCACGCAGAAACAGATATGCGCATGAGACGCAATGCATGCTCACGTTTAATATTGAATGGCTTTCTGTTTGTGCAACAACCTTGCTCACAAATCTTAACTGGAAAGTGTCAATTTATCCAGGCATGCATGTTTTGTTGAATTATTAACCGAATGCAAGATCTGACAATAGTTCACTCACTCAGCGAAGAAGCCATAATGCCATGACTAAGATGTATAATCCATGGGTCTTGAGGCATGTAGGTCAGGATCATAGCAGCTATTTTCTGTTTCAATTGTATTTGTTTATTCGCTGAGGTGTAGGGCAGCCGTTTTCACTTCTTTGTTGTACCTGTCGGTCTGGTCAGTGAGTTCCAATAAGCAGAAGCCGCATCAAGAATAAATACACTTCTGCACATTGCAAACCGTAAACATTAGGCTCTATCCACGCTGATGCTTCGCTATTTCCAGAAAGCGCACACAGTGCATCTCTTGGTCAGCAGAGAACAGCAGGCCAGTCACAAGCAACATGCTCCCCATTCACCTACTGGCTCAGTGTCAGGCTTAGTGCCTGGGTACTTACCACGAAGCAGATTCCTTCCTGACCTTTGACTCTCCAAGTGGATGACACCAGCTTGGTTCTTGATGTCTGACGACATCAGAGGATTGAAGGGGGATTTTCAGGCAGACCCCTTGTCAGGGTGCCAAAACAAGTACGAAGATGCAAAGTGATGACATGTGAATGTGTTCGGGTGTGCAGAAAGGCAGACTAGGACTTGCTTAGTTTAGCTCTTAGCTTTCTCAATCTTAAATTTTTTTTCTAGTTTTGCCTAAATGCCCCAGTTTCCTCCCGCCATCCTTTTCCACTAGAAAGGTCTTTCATTGTCTCTATCCCTGTTTGTACTATCATTACACGTGGAAGTTCATTATAAGATTATAGTGAACTCATTAGACAAACATGCTTCAGCTATGTTTCCTCCCACCCTCACTCATCTCACTTCCTTAACACCTTCTACTTTTGTCTGGATTTAAATTACTGTGCTGTGCATACGTGCCAGCATTTAATCATGATCTTAAGCAGTTGTTCATCTACGGCCGAACAACGTTGCAAACCTCTGACAGCTCTTTTTCTTCACTTCCCCTCAGAATTCTCTTGGCGCTACAAGCATGCAAGAGATCTGAAAAAATCAATATTGTGAAATTCGTCGAGTAAAAATGCTGATAAGAGCCATCGGCATCTCGGCGTAGCAAGATAGCATTCAGAGCCGCAGTGTCCGATGAGCCAATCAGGAGCCAAATATGTTTGCAAATATTTGAGGAAGGTTTTATTTACTGCTTATATATTTTCAAGTCTAAAAGAGATCACACATCAGAACCGAAATCAAATTTGTTTAACACAGTTCAGCACTCAGGGGCCTTGGTTGTAGTCTTTTCACGAAGCCCTACATGTCAGGTTTTATGGCTTCTGGCCGTGTCTGTGTGCTTGGAGGAAGGACTGAGGTGGCAGTGCGAGTGTTGAAGTCAACACCAATTGTTGCGTCTCTGTGTAGAGAAGTGAAGTAATCTTCCCCCCTACAATAATTGACTCAGAAAGAGCTGCTTTTGCAGGCTTGAATATCAAGACGACCTGCTGCCACTGAAATGCACCAAGAGAGATCAGCTCTCTTAAACTTTATGGGTAGTTTGCTGATAGCCAGTGATGCTAGAAACAGACCAAACATTACACTAATAACGTTTTTTTTTACTCTTTGAAATTTGAGTTGCTTGATCATTGAATTTTAGCTTACTGCTTTTAATAAACCCTGTTGAATTTGTTGGGGCTGCAGAGTAGCATTGTTGCCTTACAGCAAGAATCCCAGTGTGGGGACTCTCTGCATGCAGTTCGACAGTCAGTCATGATCTCTCTAGATTCTCCTTAGGTGTGTGTGCTTTTGTCCTGTCTGTCTGCATGTTGCCTTGCGATGGACTGGCGACCTGTCCAGGGTGTACCCCGCCTTTTGCCCCATCGACCGCTGGTGTAGCTGGTAGTGATAGCATCAGTTGGTATCACTTTTGGTAAAAGATATGATAACATATTAACTAATTTTCATGATCTATTTCAATATAAAAAGCAATTTCCACATAAGATAGCGGTAAATCGCTAAAACTTGATTTGAAGGGGTGCACATAGGACTGACATGATACTGTCAGAAACAAGATATAACAAGTCATGAACATGAATGACTCTTTCCATTTAATAAGGACATTTTTAATGCAAAGTTGCACTAGAATTTCCATTGAACCTCGGATTAAAAGTCAATTAAAAGTGTCAACTTTGCATTGAACATGTCAGTATTTACTAAATGACACTTCACAACAAAGGTCATAAGCAGACTCCTTAATATTCATTACAGGTGTTATGTCATGCTTATGACAGCCTTCTGTCAGTTTATTTTGAAGGGGCATGCTTACTCCTTCAAAATAAAGCGTCACCAAAGCCCCAGCGCCATTACACAAGGACTGCATGCTGTTTATTGGAGACCATGCAGAGTGGAGCTATAATGTAGATTATCCTTGAAGGTGTTGCTGACAGCCAGCAAATTTACTCTTTAATTTAACACCACAATAATGTGCAGCACAAGCTTGCCAGTTTAAAAATAATAATGTTATAAAAATGCACTAATTCAGGATAGTGGATATTATCGGTTGACACATTTACGTCTATAAATAAACGGTGTAACTTGCCACTCTTTAACCCAACAGGCTACACGTTGCAACACATGGTGCAGTGAAGCAAGATGTCATTGACACATTAAAGTTTCTAGCTGACATTGCATATAATATACTGGTCCCACAGCTGTATATCAGTGAGCTGTAGGGTTGGGGTGTTTGATACTCTCACTGGAAACCAGTCAGACTGACTGAGTCGCTAGAATAAAAAACACTTAGCTGGCAGATACGTTGATTTCATGGTTGAAGGTTTGGTTCCCGGGGGTACAACACAGCAAATTTCAGTGCATGACATTGCACAATTTATCAGTTGTGGTGTTAAATGCACACCCGTTTTGGTGTAAGCTGGATCTCATAAGAAGGACCAGCGAAGAGAGAAAGAGGCCGTTTTATTCAAATTGAGAAAGGTTCAAACCACCGGCTAATGCTGTCTTGTTGCTACCCAACACCATGAGTGTCTATTTGGTTAGCTAGATTACTGGGTGTGTTTGCTTTGGCTCGGTGATGGGACAGATGGTTTTCAGGTTAGTCTGAGTGCAGGCCTGGCTTTTCTAGCTGCTGTGTGCAGGCAGCTAGTTTTATGCACTCACTCAGAGGCAACTTTACCTCTTGCCATTTATCCCAAAATAACAATGTCATACATTTTTCCCCCACTTGTTCTGATATTATCCACAACACAATTTGCAAAATTCCTAATTGTTTCCTGTCTATGTTTTCTTGTAAGCTATTTTTGTCAGTCTGTGATGAGCCACATGCAGCCTGCTAAGAGGCATAATGAAAGCTGGACTTCAGATGGTTTATGTTCATTTACTCACCGCGCTGGAGGAAATCTCTCTCAAGGGATTTTATAAGAACAGTCTTAATTGTTTTTTAATTGCCATCAGTGTTAGTTTATTGCTTTTTGACACATTTTGATGAAGAAAATGCATATGCAAAAACAAGTGGTTGCAGGGTGAGTTTGAAGTAAAGTCACATGCCTTGAAAATGTTCAGATTTATCAGGGCCCTATGTAGAATTTAATTTGATAAGCCAGATCAAAAAATGTCATACTTGTGAAAGTCAAAGAAAAGGATACGAAGTGTGTGACATGCATCTAAGTTACGTATTCAGAAACATTTTTTCTTGCACTGCAGTCTGAAGTATTTTAAGCATGTCTCTATCAGTTTTGGGAAAAAGATAAAACTGGAGCAAAAACCTCTAGTTCAGCTAAATCTGTTGATGGATGACTGTGAATATTTTAAAGTTTTGGCATGTTTTTTATTTAATTATTTTTATTTAGTCTGCATATTGTCTGGGTCTGGGTTGTTGTCCTGCTGAAATTTGAACTTCTTTCTGCAGTTTTAAATTGTTTTTGATCTCTAAGAGGTTTTCTTTCACGATTATACAGCTTCATACATCTTCCCATCACTTTAGACTTACTCTTATATTACCTGCTAAAGACGACATTATTGACACAATATGTTACTGCGAACTAACATGCTTAATGGTGGAGCTGGTGCGATCAAGCTGATGTGTGGCATTAGTTGTCAACCACACATAGCATTTTGAAAATAATTTAAATCTCATTTGATCAGAGCTCCACCATTAAGCTGTAGGAAACACGGCCAACTTTGTTTCCTACACAGCTCGTCTCAGACGTGACTTTCTTCCTCCCATGACTGTCTTTCTTCTCGCCAGTCTTCAATGAAGGACGAATATTTTAAAAGTTAACAACTCATATTTGTCCTGTTATCCGATTCTCCCACCTGGGCTCAAGGTCTCTACAGCTCCATGGGCCTTTTGGCTGCTTCCATGATTATTGCTCTCTTATTGCCAAATTTGGTGGATATAGATATTTATTGTTGTGCTTACACTGTCAAGCTTTTAATGAAATGCATAGTTTTTCATGCATATTTTTTTCAATGCATCATTTTTGTATATCTTCACATTTATTTTCTCTTTCATCTAAATCCAAATCAATTATACACTATAGAAAAAAAATGCATCTCTAATTTATGGTAAAATACCAGCAGCTGTGGTTGCCAGAATTTTACCATTTACATGCATTAAAATTCTGGTAACCACAGCTGCTGATATTTTACCTTTAACTACAAATGGTTTTTTGTACTGTCTACAAAAGGATATCATTTTTATATCGGTTTCACAGCTGGAAGCTACAAGTCAGGTAACTTGATGGAGTTTTTCCACCGTCCACAAAACTTCAACAAAGCATCTTTTAGTTAGTTTGTCATATTTGTAAATGTAGCGCATGCAGACACCATCCCCAGACAAATATCCAGGTATAGACAGACCTCAGCAGTATTTCCAATCAGTTTTAACCCGGCCTCAGCGAGTAACCTTTTTTGACCTCAGGCAACCTTGAAGAGTGCGCTCAGTAAGGTAAGCCCCCAATTAAACTCCTTCCATAGCTGCTAATGGGATTCACCAAGATGCACAGCCGTGTAAGCCTTGCTTTAGAGCTCCTGGAAGATGTATAGTACGCTAAAGATGCAACATTGCAGGTGTAAAGAATTATTTTCGGAAAACAGCACACACCAAGTCAACATTTATTTATCAAACTTTCAGAATGACAAAGCTAAACTTATGCAAGATGTTGTCTCCAATTTGATCATTATTCAGCATAAGATAAAGGCCTCAACACGTCTTGCTCAAGCAGAGATCTTAACTTTTTAAAACGAATGCGAAACATGTATGTGGACAATTTATTGTCACAGTTCATCTGGAGACAGTGTCTGTAAATGCAACAGTAGTTAAAATAAAGCCCCTCTGCTTCCCAACTCAGTATTGGCATGGGTGAGTGCTGCAAAGAACCCTATTGTTCATAAACTCTTCTGCTTTCCTGTCTTGTCATGAGTGAGAATGACAAACTAAAGTGACAACATAAACGAGAAGTTCTTCTCTCTATCAGTGGCTCAGCTTCCTGCTTGATACTGTGGTTGGTTAATGTCGATACCACAGTGATGGTTGTCTCTTTCCCAGGTCAACAGACACAAGACAGCACACACAAGCTGACAGCACAAACATTGTACTTCTGACCCCGAGGAGCGTGAGATGTTAGTATAGATTCAAAAGCTTTGAGATCTGTTTTCAAAGCTCTAGATAATGAGAGCAGGGGTCAACAACAGCATAAAAGTAGTAACTATGAGATTATCAGGTCACTGTCAGCCTCAAGCAAAATTAGGCTTTTAAGAGGTTGTCCCAACATTCCTGTAACAGTAATGAGGTGTCATGTAGAAATACACATTTTACGTCCATTTTAGTTTCTAAATTCAATACAGGACGTTTTTAAAGTCAATAACTGTGCAGTTTTTATTTGGACAAAGATGGGCAGGTGATTATGGTTAAAGCACATGAACCAGCTTTGGAAAGGGAAACCGAAGAGTGAGTGAGCATGGACATGGGTATTGGTTGACCTTAGATATTTGAATGGATAGCCTCAATACGCTAAATGGTAAGGTTTACAGATAAAGAACAAACTACAAACCTACACTTTGTGGGCAAAAGTATTTCCTATTTTTGCAAATGTACTTCCTACCATTTGTGCCATTGTACAAAAACAAATTCCAATGCATACTATTGGGGGGTTGTAATTATTGATAAACCGATACAAAGTTTAGCACCAACATGAGGTTTTGCAAATTAAAAATGTGGTGCAATTCTACTTATCTTATTCAGACACCCCTAAAAATACATCACCACCAATTACCTGCAGAAGTCACCCAGAAACAGGGTGGCAGAACCATCATGCTATGGGAATACCTTTCTGAACAATGTTGACAGAAAGCTTGTCAAAGTTGATCAGAAGAGGGATGGGGCTAAATCCCATAAGAATATCTGTTAGAGGCAGCAAGCAACTTGGGGTTAGGATTCATCTTCCAGCATTTGCTCAAATGGCCTAGTCAAAGTCTGAGGGAAGACTTGAAAAGGGATATTCCCAGATGATCCTCTGTTGGCTATTTTGTCTCAGTATGAGTGAAGCTGTAATTGGAGCAACAACTGGCTGTAAAAGAAATGTTGAGGAGTGAGGTCTGAATACACACATTTCATATTTGTGTAAAAACCTTTAAAACATCAAGTTCATGATACACTGTCACATGGTTGTAAAAAGCAAAATATGAAATAGTTGGAAGAGTACATTGATTGCAAATTTGAAAATGAGGGAGACAAAACAGACATGTCATTTAAAAAAAATAAAAAAATTAGTATACCCAGAAGTCTTTGCAGATTAATGTTTTCTTTGTTATTTACATAGACTCACCACGCTACACACACTTTGCCATTGCCTGGTCATAGTACAGAGTTCCTCTTTTGTTCTGTTACTGGAACTCCCACAGAATCTGGCGTAGGGTTGCAATACCATCAGGCAGTGTTGTGTTCAAGACCACCTAACCCGAGACCAAGACAAGACCAAGACCAGAGTGTATTGAGACCGAGACAAGACCAAGACTTTTAGGGTCCGAGACCAAGTCAAGACCAAGACCGAGGGAAGTCGAGACCGAGTCAAGACCAAGACCAGCGCCGCGCTCTACATGATATGATAAAATGTGAAATAT
>CAEGAF010027535.1:0-16475 GCA_903067075.1 Micropoecilia bifurca | reverse complement strand
GTAGCAATAACTTCATCATCATTTAAAATAGTTCCTAGTGCCGCCTGTCCAGCAACTTTCCTTTGGTAGCCAGAAACTCAAACAAATGATTCAAAATCTTTTGAAGAAAGATGTTGAGGACATAAATGTAGGTCCTTTGGAAGTTGTGTTCAGCTTTGTCCTACGCTTGTCTTGTTTTTAAGTGGGAAATTATCCAAACTCACCTGACTTTCTTTTTTTTTGTTTTTCAAATTACAGCCAACAGTGACACATTGTGATACTGTCATAATGTGTTGCTGACCTAAGAATAGACTTTAAAATACTGTTGTTAGTTTATAAATCACTGAACGGTTTAGCACCACAATACATTAAAGATCTGTTATCGCTGGACCAACCGTCTAGACCCCTCAGATCTTCTGGTTCTGGTCTCCTCTGCATCCCCAGAACCAGAACCAAACCAGGAGAAGCAGCATTCAGTTTCTACGCACCACAAATTTGGAACAAACTTCCAGAAAACTGTAAAACAGCTGAAACACTTAGAGCCTTTAAGTCTCAGCTTAAAACCCACCTGTTTAGAGTTGATTATGGCTAAATTAGGGTTGGAGTTTGGGTTTATGAATTTTTTTCCCAAAAATCTCTTTCTCTTCACTGTCACATGCTGTTTTTATTCTAATTATGTAAAGCACTTTGAAATGCCTTGCTGCGGAAATGTGCTGTACAAATAAAATTTAATTGATTGATTAACTGTCTAAATTTACACTCGTCAAAAGCAACACGATAAACAACAACTGGAAAAATTAGCCTTCGTGCGTTTGCTCTGTAGATCCCATTACAGAATGGACCCAACTGTCAGGATCTGTGTTTTTCTGTGTTTATTTCTGAGTTTTCTGTGATCCTGTTCCCTGTGAGTCCTGTCTCTGCGTCTTCCCCGTTAATTGTTTCCCAGCTGTGTCTCGTTCTCTTGATTACCTCTTGTGTATTTAGTCTCCCCTGTTGTCTCTGTTCCTCGTTGGGTCCTCGTCTAACCTACGTCAATTGTCATAAGTGTGTCGAACGTATGTCTAACGTGTATGTGTAGCTGGCCAGTTGAATTGTCAAGTCCTGGTCAGCGTAGCTCCTTGTTGTTTTTCTCTGTCGGCGCCAGTAGAACTGTTTTAAGTCCTGGTTAGCCCAGCTCGCGTTTTCAGTCTTTGTTGTCAGTTGCTACCGGTACCTAGCTGTGGCTAGTCTTCTCCTGTGCTGCCTGAACTGGACTGTTGTTGAGCACTTTGTTAATAAATCATCTTCACCATAACCTGGATCCCTGCGTTTCTCCTCACCACCACCAACCACCGATTCATGACACCAACTACGTCATCAACCCATCATGCATTGCACAGGGGACAAAAATGGTGACCTTCATAGGTAAAAAAAAAACATAATAGATACAAATTTTAAAAAATAATTCTGAGTTTTTTCACGTATCTCAAACAACTATTTTTAGGCCAACGTGTTCAATTAATTGTGGATCCCTTTAAGATCCTTTTGAAGGCCAGTTCTTCACAAGACCTTTGTGCAGAACCCTAGGAATAAAAGTCCTGCAGAAGATATCAGCATACAAAATTGCACCCAGTTCAGCCATAAGAAAATACATAGGAGGCAGAGCACATTGTGTGATTTGTCTGATCAGGACCAGTAACCTTTCGGTTGTAGTCACCTATTTGGCACCCAGCATTCCACATTTCCTGGGGATTGAAATTGGAAGAGTCAGTTCGGAAGCCAGTGGGATATACCCTGGTCAGTTGCCGGGCATTATGGTGCACAAAGTCTGCTCCTGGAAAGGAAATGATCCAGTGCAATTCACAACAACACAAAAACAAAAATACTTTTGCAGACATCAATGCTAAATATGAAAAATGTATGATATTTATGATGAATGCATAGAACTAACCAGCCTCTCGTAGGTGCTTGCGAGCTTTGGACTCTGTGAAAGAGGCCATTTCATAGAACTTGGAGTGGATGCGAGCGTGTTTGAAGCTCCTGAAGTGGACACTCTTGCAGTAGACCACACAGTCTGACAGCTCTTTAGACAAACGCTGCTTTGACTTCTATGGACAGAAACAAATGATAGAAATACAGCTGTAACAGTAAATCACTGCTTACTTTTATTTTGACAGCAGAGAGAAAAATAAATGGCTTTTAATCACTGCGTTGCTCACAAAGGGAGCAAAGCACTTCCCCTTTGGTGAGCAGTGACTTGCTGTCATTGGTCTACATATCACAGTTAAAATGCCAGGTGTTTGAAATTTAACTAAATTATTTACAAACTTTACACATATGGAAACATTTATATAAGAGACAACAATGTCATTTTGTAACATTACTCATTATTGAGTATGATTATTATATACCTATTATATACCTTTTGATCTTTAGTGGAGTATTGTGCAAGACTTAAGACATGTTTTGATATCTGCTGAACGAGAAAAGTAAAGTTCACCTTTCATAAGGCTTTTTGTTGTAAATATTTCTTTAATTCTTTGACAAATGCACAAGAGCACATGGTGGGCAGAAACATGTCGGCTAAAAACCAAGCTAATAAACATAAATAAGAAGAAACTGAAATTCTATAGTTGCTTTAACTGAAACATACAAGCAGCCATTACAGCTCATCTTGTACTATTCAACTCAATAAGAAACAAATCTGGAAGGAAAATGTAAATAACTCATACATGTTCCTGTCGTTAAACAAATACCTGTTGAATCACATTTTGATTTAGTTTTTATGTTTCAGCCTTCTGTTGAGGAAAAATGATCATTTTAGTGTTTAATACAGTTTAAACCTTTTTGAACAGTTAGGGTTAGGGTTGGTATTGAAACAGAGGTCTGTAGTAGAGCTTTTCCTCAGACCCCTGTGGTCTTATCACACAAGGCAGGAGGCCATAAATTAACGTATGCAAGGAGAAAGAGGACAGCATCACTTGGATTACTGTGGGAAACAGGAACTTAGCCAGTTCACTAGAGATCAGAAGTTTTCCACGGACATCGGGGATGGTGTAAAATGTTTTAAACCACTAACATTTAATTTGTAAAAGATTTCTCTTAGTTATAGCATGCTCTGACTGAAAATTATATGATCTAGTTTTAGAATTAATTTAGTCGATGATGAATGTATTTGAAAATTGTATTATTCCTGACTATATTAGAATCAAATGTTTTGTTTTGTATTAGAAAATTGCTTAGGTTTGTGGTGAAGGATTGTCTTAATTTTTATTTGAATATTACATTAGGTTAGAAACAGGAATTGTACTCCATTATATTCTGTTGATTGTATGTATTGCTTTTTGGTTTGATATCAGGACTAAACCTTGGAGGTGCTGAGTGCAGAAGAACAAATTGGGTTTCTGGAGATAACTTTTCATTGAATTAAATAGATAATTAAAGGGTTTGTTCCCATGAGAATCTATCTGCGGGAAGAGAAGGAGGAAGGGATGTCAGGATTTCACAGAAACCTGTGAAGTTACCTTCCTCTGTTTCTTTTGGCACAGATGGCTCTTGAACCATAGGAAGTCGGAAAACCATTTTATTTCCTTAGTTTAATACGAAGCAGCAAGATGTCTTTGATCCTGGTAATAAAAAAGGGAAGTTCTATATTTCTCAGATGCTCAAAAAATAGCTTCCAGTTGGTCAAGCATATATGCCTTATTTGAATATATTAAAGAGAAAAACACACCTACAGGTATAAAAGTTTGTGCTCTGATTTTAGTTTACTTCTGCACCAGCTCTTTTCTCCAAGGACGTTCTTGATATCTTTATCTGTCTTCTTCTATCAGGTAACCAATGCATGTTTCTGTGTTTCTTTAGTTCTATGTTATATTTTATACTTTCTTCTGATTGGATTAAAATTCTGAAATTCTGTGATGTCAACACGCATTGTTGTGTTTCTGTGCCCACACGCCTAACCCTAACCCTAACCCGAGAGGACCCAGGATCAACAGGAAGAAGCAGAGGCAGAGTTTTTCCTAAATTTAATCACACAAATAATTCTTTAACACTTGTTTGGCAGGAGTGTGTAAACTTCTCTCTTCTTGGCTTGGTAATATCTGTCCACTACAGACAGACAAAAACCACTACAGTCCACTACAAAAACCAAAGCTGTCAGATTGTCAGGCATCTCTAGTCCTCAACCTTCTTCAAGCGAGTTCTGCAAATTCTCTGTCAGACTTTGTTCTGGATTCTGAGAAACATTGCCCTATAAAGCTCCAGTTTGTTCAATCTAATGTGAATATTTACGTCACAAAGCCACCTGCCTGATGTCCCAACTTTGACGTTTAATCGCTCTCACAGCATGAGGTCTCTCTATTATACCCATGAACTAGCTGTGCATTAACATCACCTGACTGTTATTTCAGTCAACCACATGATAGCGTGAACCCTGGTGCTGGAAACAAATCCCATGTTGAGTGGAAGTGATACCCCACTGCAATGTGAAGGAGGCGTGTCGGCATGGTTCCTGTCATGGCTGCTCAGATCAAAGGTTCTACACAGAGAGACTATCGGAGCGCCTCTGTATGCATGCCTGCCTTCCTAGTTGCTTTCACATGAAAGCCAATCTGTGAGGGCATTCCTGCCCTCCGCCGGCTCTATCACCTTCACCTGCCTATAAGACAGAGACACAGATACCTAAACCATGAACAGAGAGACTGCAGAGCTTATGTCACTTTTCAAAGCCTCACCTCTGATGAATGTGCTAACAAGTCTCAGTAGCAGTTCATGTTTTGTTCTGATGCTTTTTACCAAGCAGGACGGTGTAGACTGAAATAGATGCTTTAACCCAAAGCTTAACAAGACAAGTTGAGTGAGTTTGAGACTCAAAGAGTTCTTTGTAGTAGAGAACCTAAAGATAAAATAAGAGATTCAAAAACTGAATATTATACTATGTTTTTTTAGCGCTGTTATTTCAACTTACAAACTTTTAGAGAAGGTAAGCCTTCTCTTTCAAACTAGTAGTCAAAGTATTGTGTCTCCCTTTCAGCAGGAGAAAACCTTTACTTTACCAAACACTGTCTCAGTGCTAGATGGCATCAAGATCAGTGTTTCCCAACCCTGGTCCTCAAGGCTCACTGCCCTGCATGTTTTAGGTATTTCTTTCCTTCAGCCCAGCTGATTTCAATCGATGACTGATTAACAGGCGTTTCTTGAACTGCAATCAGCTGAATCAGGCACATTAAAGCATGGAAACCTCTAAAATATGTAGGACAGTGTGCCTTGAGGACCAGGTTTGGGAAACACTAATATAGATGTTTAAGGTATTTAAGTTTGAAAGATTATGGTGCCTATTATTTTTGTTATCGTTTGGTTGGCTTGTCAGTGGTTCTTTCTATGGTTACACTGAATATATTGTCACATGTCATAGTCCGGAGTAAAGCTTTTTGTGCATCTGTGGGTCATCAGTGTGCAAGTTGATCACATCATGTAACAGCCTGTCTCGGTTCCCTTACTTTTTATGAAAGGGTAAAAGGGGTTACCAAGTGGCATAGTGGTTCATGCTGCTTCCTTGCAAGAAGGAATCCCAGCATGAGGTTTGAGACTTCCTGCCACAGTCTACAAACTTGACTTTTGGGTTAACTGGTTGCTTTATATTGCCTCTAGTTATGAGTCTGTGTATATGAATGCGTGTCTGTCCTGCCTTTCACCCCCCATAAACTCTACCCCCACTTATTTGTAGCAACAGAGATTATGACTAATCAATAGTTCATGGATCCTTCTTTACATGGATGCTGAGTAGGTTGTTGTTGTTTTCCCCAGGTCCAATGTGGAAATAATATTTATAATTAAATGCAATAATAGAATTTGGTTTAATGTAAAACCTTTTCCAAGATTCTCCTGGATTTAGCTCTGTCAGTTCTGACAAGCTTTTGTGTTCCTTCAGAAGAACTTTAGCATGATGCTAGTGTGTGAAAAATGTGAAAAGTCTGGCATTCATTTTTATTTATATAAATAAATATATAATATAATATGGTATATATAAATGAATGCCAGACTTTTCACATTTTCATTTGTGTAAATTGCTCTGAAAAAGTGTGATTTAGTTATAATCACTTTAAACTTCAATAAATTCCACTGAGGTTTATTATTGTTACAATAATTTAAATTTGAAGACAAAATGAGGGAAATTCCAATTGCTACAAATGGGTTTTCAAGGAACTCCATGGGCTTTAGTCCTCACTGTCATACTCGTATGTGAATACAGTCAATGTCCTGCATAATTACTAAAATTATAGAAAACGTTAAAATAGTCCAGGAAATATAATGGACCAGACAGCAATCAATTATTTTGATGACCTTTATCAAAACAAGGTGAATATATTTGGGATTACCTTAATTTATTAAATGGTTGATTCCTTCATCACATGCCACTTCCTGATTAAAAGCTCAACAGCGGCTTAAAATCTAATAAAACAGATGGTTCTGAGAGGAGATAAGCCAGGATTATCAGACTGTGTAAAAGACAGTTTGGGTCTAAGACACAGAACCTGAACATGTGAGCAAACCCACCTTTACTCTGCGCCGGATGCTCTCACGATGTAGAATATCTTCATCTATTTCTGCTACTTCATCTTCATCACTGACCTCTCCTGTCAGCGAGTCTTCAACAGTCCCATTGAGCGTTTCCTCTAAACCACCTATTTTTTTTGCTTTCAGAAGAATTTTCCCTTTAAGTTCCTGAAAAAGATACAATACAGAGACATGGACTCTGGTGTTATTTGTAAGCTGTGTCTGCAATAATTCTTGATGTATTTAGAGGAAAAGGCTATTTGTATAACATTTTACAAAGGCTGTTTATATTTCCTTTTAATTAATGTAAGGCACATTGAATTGCCTTGTTGCTGAAAATGTGCGATATAAATAAAATTACTTTACCTTACCTTAGGAGATTAAATTATTAGGGGATCAATTTTAAATATAGACAAGATCACCTGGAAAACTCGCCAATTTCATGGTCAAGCTAAGAATTACTGTTTGCTGTAACAATCTCTCTGATATGTGACTACAGAAGTGTGTTTATAAGTAAACCTGGTAAACCTTTGACAAAAAAAACTGATACCACTTCTGGGATAAAACTATCCTGAAACATTATTCCCAAGAACTGATTTTAGTGAATTATGGAGTCTATAAATATCAGTGGCCTCTGATTTGTGACATAACTGACCATCTTTGTGTCATTTCATAATATGATGACAACTGTAATTACCATAAAACATCTCAAAAATCACTTTATAATAACTTAACAGAACATGACTGGAATAGAATATTTGTGGATTGTGGATTTGATATATTTTTGGATATTTTAAAATTGGCATACAATAAAAAAACCTTCAATTCATCAAATTAGTGAAAATAGTGAAAAAACGACACAGATATAAAATGTTCATTGTTAACAAAGAATTTAGAATATTTGTAAGGACAAAATACTTTACATTGAAAATTTCTTATATCAAGGACTGATGCATCTGACTAAGTATAAAATGTATCAAATCACCTGATATAATAACTTGCAGGAAATGATGCTATTCCACTTTATTGAATAATAATAAGATTAACTCTAAAGGGCCTGGGGAATACTAAATATTGTTATTAAATGCAATATAAAATACTTCATATCCAGACTCCTTCAGTTACAAGAACAGTGATAATTATAACAATAAATGAAGTTGTAAATGGTTTCAACAAAACTTTGTATATATCTGGCAGATGCAAATCCCTCAGTGTTTGGGCAAAAAACTAAACAGTTTGTCCATAGAAATAAATTCAAAGACAACGTTTCTCTCTTTAGTAACTGAGATAGAATTAATAGATATTGTTAATAACTATAAACACAAATTATCTACTGATTCTTATGATATAGACACAACATTAGTAAAATACATAATGTATACAATGTACATAATATCTCATAAACCTTAATGTATACATGCAATTTATATGAAAATTGCCAAAGTAATACCTGTAGATTGGAAACAAACATTTTCACAAAGTACAAACCTGTCTCTCTGACTTTTACTTGGATTCAAATGTATTTAATAAGGAGACAGCAGTGGGAAGACAGCAGGTATTTCCTTGTTCTGTCCCACAGGGATCTGTTATTGGGTCCATATTTGTTTGATATATATATATATATATATATATCAATGATGTATTTGATGTATCTAAATAATTAGGAATAATTAATATTTTAGGAGGACACCACCATATTCTACACAAGTGATAGTTATAGGGATTTAAATAATGTACAATTTAAGTCAAAGTCATGGATACATATGAACAAATTATCTCTAAACTAAAATAAAACTTAAATATTTGTTTCTGTCTGTATTTAGTTCTCTTTTCTCATCAAGTTTAAAGAAATTACATTATACTGTGTTGTATTTGATTTCTTACTGACTTACAATGAACAATAAACTAAGGAAAAAAACAAAACAAATGAACCAACCCGCTTTAGCAAAAACCTGGGTTAGTTGCATATATCCTATGCTCTCAGATAGGCAAGTTAAAATTCTGATTACATAGAAAGTACAATAGACTATTTCTGTTTGAACTAGACTACACCAACACACCATGCACCATCTTGCAGCGACACGTTTAAATTCCCAGCCATGGAACATCTACGCTGCCTAAAATCTTCCTAAACAACAGAGACAGATAGCTCACCTCAGGAGATGGAAGCCCTACTGGGGCCCTGCCATCCAACATTCCTCTAAGCAACTTGTCACCAAGAATGTGCTTGAGGTGTTGGGCCATGACTCTCTGCTGGTCAACACTGCAGTGGTTCTCGATTGACAGGATAACTGGATATTCTGATATCTGGAGAAGGGAAAAGATGGAGAAGCATAGAGTGTAAAAGAAGAAGAGCAGAACCATAAATTATAAATTATAGACCTTTCCCAAGCTAAATTTCCAAGCTGCTCCTAACAGCTAACTTTATAGGTATAAAATACTATTGGAGTTAGCTATTAAGCTAACTACCAGCTAGCACAGCTAGCATAGTGTCAGGGTGAGCTAAGTACTCTCATTGCTTGAAAAACAGCATTGTTCAATTTCATGTTCTCAAATCTGTGAACTCCACCCAGGAACTATGCACAGCATTGTCTTGTTCACTGTAAGGCCTGAACATTGAAACACAATCGGTCACATAGCTAGCATGTTCTGCTGCATTGAAATACTGTTTGACATGAACATGATTTTGCTAGCTGTTTTTTCTGGCCAGTGCTTCTGCTTCTTCTGTTGTGTATCATTGCACAGCTTTACCCTCTCTTCTCTGTCAAAGGGAAAAACAACGTATTCTGCTTTTAAGTCAGATTGTATTGTTTATTAGTTTGGATGATTACAGATTGACATATTATCAATTTAACAATTTATTAGTTTAAGGTGACCGTATAATGTGTTTTCCAGCCTTTTCATAGCACAACAAAGTCAACGAATGGTCAGTCTTCAGTTTATGAAAATAATGCTTCATATATCAAATATGACTTAAAATAAATTTGATTTCATACTTTAACGCCTTGAACATCATACTCACCCAGCAAACAGCAGCCTCAGTAGTGTGTTAGAACGCCATACACAACCCCACAACCTGGAACCTCATACTCATGCTGGTCACCACGTTGGTCACCCACTGCTGTGTGATGACCAACCATTCCTCAACCAGCATTTGTTGGAAGTCAGTCAATGTGGTTGATTTTGTCACTCTGACACACACTACCTGAATTGATAAGTGTTGAATGGCCTTCCCATCGTCTTTTCTCCTAAATTCTGGAGGTAGTTTGGATAAACCCCATTTAGTGGGGGTAAAAATTAACATGATGATAAATTGTGTTAATTTTTGGTCCCAAACTATGAATATGAGATTACTGGTTACAAAGGTAAAGGTAATTCTATTTATTTAGCAAATTTTCAGCAACAAGGCAATACAAAGCGCTTACAAGAGTGCTTACAAAATCTAATTTCAATATCTATCTGGATTGAGGTTGACTCAGATATTTTGACAAAACTTATTTTTCTAGTAAGAGTGGTTCCAGCCCACACCATAACGCGGCCAAAAACTGTAAACCTTTTTACATTTGTTGCATTATTAGACTTATTGGAAGGCAATGCTGGAACACCATTCACTTAGAGATGCATATCTTCATACATCATAGAAAAGTAAGACAGATGCGATACATGCTGGTGGGAAGGGGTTATAAATTGGAGCTATGAATTTGAAGTAGCATAACCTAGCTACCTAGCTGCAGGAAAGCATATTTTTGCACAACATAATTTTAGTCACCCAAATATTTGTATCAAAGACATGACAGATAGTTACCTTGAAAGCATATTTTCCCACTGCATTGACCACATCCTTGAAGAGGATCTTGGAGGTGAATGTATGTCCATGATAGACAATGGGCTCTCCATTGGCACCATCCCAACAGTCTACTTCCACACACCTGCAGCCGCGATTAAGAGCCCTAAACAATAACGACAAATCCATCTTTTATCCACTTAGTCATGAAAATCAGAAAATATGGTCTACTGAAGAGCTTATCTCTTCTGTTAATCCCAATATCAGAGTAATGAAACAGAATTAATCAACTTCGAGCATTTAGATGTCAAAGCTTTCATAAAAAAGGTGGACAATTAAGGTTAAGGGAAAGGTCACTCTGACTCTAATTTATGATAAATCTCATCACATTTTAATATCACAGCATCTTGTTACACTTCATGTGATACAAATATACAATTAAAAATATTTCTTCAACCTTTCCACCTTCCAACACTACATTTTGTACAGTCAGACTTTTGAGAGCTACCTGATATATCCTTCCACACTGCTTTGTCCTCTGAGCTGGTCCTCCATCAGATATGTGTTGTGGGAGGAGGAGATGAAGTAATGACACAGCGGCTGACTCATGTCTTGAAAAATGCCCCTGCACTTTGGACTGAAGATAGAGCCTTCAGCAGAACCGAGGTACATCAAGAAGCCATCAAATGTCATAGCCTTCAGTTGTTTTGCTGGAATGAAACAAGAACTGATAAGCTCTGTGTTTGTAAGGCAAAGGCAGCGCGTATTCCTGAGTATGTACCTGTATCTGAGGGCTCATAGTATTTAATTAGCTCTTGGGCATGGTGTTGGATATCAACATCCTCCAGCTGCTCCTCTCTCAGGAAGTCCTCTATGTTACTCTGGGATAACTTCTGACCATCAGATGAGTACTCCTGGAAAATTTTCAAAATATCTTCTCTCTGGGTTATCATCTTGTAGAACAAGACAAACTCATCCCCTTCGAGGGCACCAGTCTGTGATTTATCTGCCATCTGTTGAAAAGAAAAGAAGGATCAGGGTGTGGGTCTGCAATGACTGTCAAAAACACAGTCAAACCTTTATCAAAAGGCTCTCACTGTGAACAGACGGTGAGCATGGTGTTCATTCATATCCACATTCATCATCCTCAGGAGATCTCGCACTTCCTTGAAGTTCATCCTGCCATCGTTGTTCTTATCAGCCTTTTTGAACCAGTCACCTATCCATCTGGGAATAGTGCTTAAAGAAGCAACAGTCACTGTGTTCTTGTCCAGTTAGTTCGGGAAAATGTATACCAAGCATCGCTCTCGGAAATTATTATAAATGTACAAAGAAAACTATTCCTCCATGGGAACATTTGTGAGGTTTGTGAAGACTTTTCAAGATCTCACAATCTTCCTTGATTGAGTCCAAATGTGTTCTGTTTGGTTGAGGTCAAGTTCCTCCATAACAACCCCAACATCAATTCCTTTTGGAGTTTGCTTCATCGGTGCACACTTGGATTTGGAACAAGAAGAAACCATCCCTAAAACAGTTCCCACATAGTCAAGAGCCTAGTACTGACCAACATCCCTCAATATGATTTAGCATATTTAGATTTCTTGTTACTGGAAACAAGGCACTGACACCAACCCCTAGAAATCAACCAAACACCCTTTCACCAAAATCATTCTACCAATTTCCTGACAAACACAGATTTGTTCATCAGAATGCCTTGTTCCAACTCTGGGATTTCACATAACCGATCCTTCCAACTTTGAAATTGCTGTATTTTGACGTTGCTTCTTTTTTACTATGATACTACTAGTTGACAATTAGAAGCAACATTTAATTACTGAATTTACGCACAACTTGCCATGCTTGAATTCACTTAACTCTTGAGAGCAATCTATTCTTTCAAAGATTTTTGAAAGAAGTCTTCAAGCCAGGGTGCTGGATTTTATACATCTGTGACCACAGAAGTGATTGGCAATATATCTGACAAACTGCAGAAACTCTTTATAAGTAAACCCCAAATAAGAAAGGATACTGGTCTAGTTTTTCCCTCTCTCCCATGTTTTCCAGGTTTTCAATCAGCTTCCTCATGCCTTTGATCCAGGACTGAGCCTCCTCGGCTGACTCGGCCACCAGGTCCAAGTTCCCTCTGCGACCATGGAACACCACCGTGAAGCATCGGTTAGCAGGGAACTCGTCTGCGATGCTGAGAAGTACTTCACTTTGATGGCCTTCTCGCACTACCTCCACATCCATCATAGAAACTGCACACAAAGCATAGTGTAATTATCACGCAGATAGACCACGGACATAATATACAGACAAAGATGTGAACGTAACACAAAAGCACAAATTGGCTTTTTCCTTATCCAAAATCAAGAGTTATGACCAGGCTAAAGCAAAATAACTATTGCGTTTTTTGCAACCATCTGCAATATTGTTAAACTGTCAACTCTTACAGGTGGAGTGAGCTTTGCCAGCTTTCTTGGATTTGTACCAGATGGTCATGCAGTCATCCTGGAGCTTGAAATATCGTTGTTTTTTCCAAGTACGAGACTTAATTTTTCTCATAACTGTCCCCACCAGCATGGACTGGAGGTTTTCATCTCCCTGAATACCTGAGAAGAAAAGAAAAGCCGAGATGCTAAGATAAACTGACAGACCTCGTGGGAATATTCACATACAGAGGAATGCTTAGTTTAGTAAGTGAAGTCGATAAAATTCATTACTGTTAAACATAATTCTTTTAGAATCATGTGAGGAATTGACTTACGGAGGCCACTCTCAGTGGAAGCCATCTCCTGCTGTCTTATAGAGCCATCTAAGTAGAAGGACACAAAATGAAGCTCATAAAACATTCTACAGTGTTTGGTAATAGATTATAAATACATATAAATATTAACTGGTCATGGTGGTGACTGCGGTTGGAGTTTGCCAGTTCAGTCCCGGCTCCTTCTCATTGTGTTCTTGGGTAAGACTCTTCACACACCTTCCCTGCTGGTGGTCAAAAGGCCTGGTGGTACCAATCAGGGCATGGCAGCCTTACCTGTGTCTAGAACCAAATGTTGTTCTAGACATTTGGTTGTGTTGACACTCTGTGTTGTTATGTGCAGCATTTTTCAGATGGTACTTTAGCATAAAAGCCAGCAGCACAAGGAAGCAGGTCCATCACTGTCACATTTTGGCTAAATTTGGCATTTTGGATTTTACAAATTTTCTCAATTATAATGTTTTAAATTTGATTTTTAAGTGTCTAAATAGACTTGCACCAACACCATCAAACGATTGCATACAGAGACTGCAGGGCAACAGCAGATCTACCAGAGCAGGTTTGGATGGAAATTGTAAGGTTCCCTTTCGAAGAACCACTTTTGCTCAAAGTGCTGAGTCTGAGAGGATCTGCAGTTTGGACTCACTTCCTGTTCATTTAAAGTCTGCAACCAGTTTTAGTACGTTCAAAAATCAAACAAAACTCTGGTTATGTCAAAAACAGAACTGTACACATTTTTTATGTTTTACATTTTTTTTGTTTGAATACATTATGTTGTGTTATTTTAAATGATTATCACTTCAATTTTTAGTTACTTTTTAAAAGCCCATCTAGGGACAAGTGCTGTGAATTAGCTGTTGCTATTGTACCATGATGAAAACATGGGATAATGTTTTATTCAGTTTGTCTATGTTGATGTGTGTCTATCTCTATCAAATAAACTTTGTAAAACAAAACTACTTTAATGTCAACTCGTTTGTAATGTGTGTAATTTAACAGAGGAGAATTTGATGCTGTAATTGCTTCTGTGTTTCATCCCAGTGAAACGTGACTTGAACCAGGCAGGCGTCATCACCAGACACCCCATTAACTGACTATTTTTACATTCATTTGGATAATTTTTCAAATAATTCATTATTTTATTAATATCTTCTGTGTTTTTTCACCTTTTGTAACTAATGCAATTAATAATTTTTATGCTCTATAAAACAGAGGCAACCTCAGTTTCTGTTCCACCACTTTGTGTTTCATCTCCAGTTGCAGTGTGAATATTCAGCCTGTGCCTCTTTGGGTTAAAGCTGATGTAGATGCTGCTTTGCCTCTCCATTGTGTTTTATTGCATTCACTTTTTGAAAAGCTTCCTAAGCTGACTAATCTTCTAAATCCCTGTCACCTTCACTCTTGACCTCAACACTGAGGCAGAGCAGCACCGGGTCGTCTCTGCAAGTTGAATCATCTGCAGAATCGCAACAGAAGCACATTTTTTGTTTCCCACATGGAGTTTCATGCAGAAGTCTAGATCCTACTGTCCAGATCCGAAGCGTAAAATGATGATACAACATTCCACTGCAACAATGAACCGAATAAACGTGCATGGCTTTGCATTTCTTTGACTTTTACTCTAATCTACGCCCATAGCTAAACTATTTGATTTAATGAAAGAAGATAGAAAAAGAAGATATACCTTTTTTCATTTCTCATCTTTGTGCATGTTTAGTTTCAGGTTCTAATTTCTAACTAAGCTAAAACAAGAAACATTTGGTCTGATTCAATGTCTAACAGTAAGAAAAACAATTTGTCAGTTTGTCTTTTTACTCAATGCATATCTGGTTTCAACTGTACATAAAGATCATCCCTTAATTATACTCACCTGATACTTTTGGCTAAAAAAGTTTGATGTTACCCAGCCAGCAAACCTAGGTGGGCCCCATATGGGATAGATGAGGGCAAACAATTTGCCAACATTCGCCCAGATAGAAGATCCGTCTGGGGGAATCCATGTAGGACCACCATGGAAACCACGGGCAAAACCTTTTGTGATCTCATTTATCCCATATGGGGCCCACCTAAGCATCCTGGCTTAGTATCTGTCCAAAACCTTTAAGATTTAACTTGAATTTTGTTTTTAAAAATGAAATCAGAGGTCTACACATCAATACTGAAAACTGAAACTTGTTCACAATTTAGCAAGTCTATGTACAAAAGTAGAAAACCCAGCATATGATGAGAATTTAAAATTTAAACAGAAATATTTTAGAAACTAAACATGTGTCTAACCTGTTGGATGATTATTCCTAAATTCTGGTAGCTGATCCTGTGGTTCTGCTGCTGTCTCATTGCACTGTGTGCAGCAACATGGGAAAGCAGAGTCACCCCTCCCACCCCTCCCCCCTTCTCTCTCTCTCTCCCTCTCATTTTCTCTCTCTCTCTCTGGTATCTGTAACAAAGCAGAGGTAGAGTGTTCAGTCGGCCGTTTGGTAAGCGGTCTAACTGTTGCACTTAGTGGAAGTTATCTGAAAATGTGTTTGAATTTACCAAAACATGATACACATCATATTTCTGGTACAGAGGAAGTCCAAGTTTGTTGTTATGGAAAATGACTGAAATGAATTATGTGGCAGTTTAAAGGTTTCATCACAATCTGTGTGACTAAACCTGCTGCTCTTGTCAATCTACATAATCAGTGTTACAGGACGTCACAACCCCCCTACGTCCATTCAGGAGTAGTGGAACCCCAGCATACAGTGATCCACCATGTTTTCTGTCCATCTCAGGTTACTAAGATCTGCTCATCAAATTTTGATCAGCACAGTTTTCAGGACTGGAAGGACGGCACCACGAGAACATAAGGTCCTGCTTACAGCATCCAGATTCCCTATGGAGTCATTACATACATGATTCACACACACACACATACATACATACGCAGGTTCTTTTCATGGGACTGACATCTCCTTTCTCGCATCGGCCTGCTAAGGTTGAGACGCATCAATAATCCACAGCTTCAGCTCAGTTTCACACCTCAGATTACACACACTGAGCCAAGACAAAAGTGGACAGATCTCCTTCATGATAATCTTAAATGGACCGAGCATCACCTTCAATTTAGTTAAAAGACATAATTTACCCAATATACACATTTAATTTGCTTAATTTGTTTAAAATTGAACTTTTAGGAGGCTATAAAATAAAGAATAGGCTTATTATCAGATAATAATAACTCTTTGCCAAAATAAGCCAGAGTAAGGAGCAGTGAAGAAGAAAGTAATCACTAGGTGTACACACACACACACACACACCACACACACGCACATACACACACACACACACACACACACACACACACACACACACGCACAAACACACACCACACAAACACACGTAAACACACACCAAAGAATCAACCAGACC
>CAEGAF010027524.1:0-11856 GCA_903067075.1 Micropoecilia bifurca | reverse complement strand
CCCGGGGTTTAAAAGCTCGCCTCCTCTCGTCTCCTCCTCCCCGCGCCCCCCCCCCCCCTCCCCCGGACCCCCCCCCCCCCCCCCCACACACACACACACACACAAAGGCCTGCTGAATCACTGGGTGCAGGTTGAATTGGGGAAGTGGCCTGCCAAGTTCAACCCCCGGTTCTCCATCTCCTTTTGCGCTCACCTTTTGTTTCCTGCCGTTGCTAACGCAGGGACTTGTATCATTATAACTCCGGTGCTGTGGGCTAACATCACACCTCAACAGGTCTGGAGACGCTGAGGCCGAGGGAGGGAAGAATTGGTGGGGGGGGATCTGGGCGGCCAGCTCTCCTGCTTCGAGCCGTAAATCCGCCCTGCATTTTTTATTTATTTATTTTTTAAGTGCCTCTTGGACTTGTGAATGTTAAGATATTTAACGCCACTCCTGGCCCTCCGTATTTCTCCGTGCCCGCTGAGACATTTGGCGGGGGTTTTGAGTTTCGACATGTAATTACGATTAGTTTATAAAAGAACAAGTAGGAGGTTGGGCAGACATGTGGGAGAGGGGGGATGAAAACGCTACCTGAAATGAAAAAAAAAGACTCTTGCTGAAGGTGGTAAAAAGGCTTCCTTTGCTTTGTTTCTTTTTTCCTTTTTTTTTTTTTTTTACTAAATCCACTTCAACTCACCCTCACTAATTTTCATCCAATAGGAAATAACATAATTCTAAGTGAATGCAACACCTCCTTTTTGGGCCAGACCGTATTGGTGTGGCCTTATCTGTAATAAAGTGACAGCAGACCGTATCTTTCCAACAACACGTGAGCAACATAAGCATAACAATGGCATATCATATGGATTATGTGTGTTTGGCTGGTGTGAATGGAATTTTTGGCTGCAACGAGGAGGAAAAGATGGGTTTTAATGCGGATTTGAGAGGATAGGGCCCACACCTTATCAAATTGGCTTTACATGTTAATCGGGCCTAATTGGTGTCCGCGGGGCTGTTTTTTTTATTTTTATGGCACAACGTTGCTGCTGGGTTTTTTTTTTCTCTCCCTCCCCTCTGAGATGGAGAATTTACTCGGAAGGTTGCGCTTCTTTTGTCTTGCAAATCACTTTTGTTTACAAAGTATGGCGGAAGCGGCTCCCGCTCTCCGATTCACCCCCACCTCCCCTCTATCCCTCTTTCTCTCTTTCTCCTCCTCTCTCCGCCTCTTTCTCTCTTCTTTCTGTGCGAGCAGAAGAGGAGAAAAATAAAAAAAAGGTCCTTATTTTTTATTTATTTTCTTCGACTTAATAAACATCCATAAAAAAAAGTACAATCTGCTTTGGATTTAAGGAGTTAAGTTGGAGAGCTGGAAGTGGGAGGGAGCTGGGAAGCAAAGTTTGGCACCATTAAACTGAAATTGGGGTCTGCTTGACATTAGCGGTGTGCAGCAACATTCTCGGAGCTTAATTAGTCCAAACTGTAATTGTTCATGGTCTGCCAATAGGAGTGAGGCTCTGGAATATAACAAAAAACAAAAAGAAGTGGTGTTGCTCTAAATCGGCCAGGGTTTTTATTTTTTTATTTTTTTTGAAAAACAATAAATCATTCGCATATTTGCGCCGTGATTCAATTCGAGGCTCGACCTCTCCCATCTCGACATGTGGTAAATTGTAAAGTCAATGAATCGCAGATGTAGGGACGGCGAGGAGGGGTTGGAGTGGCGGGGCTGGGGGGGAGAGAGAGGGCGGGTGGGGGTGGGGGGGGTCAGTACAGTGAGGTTTTGTTAGCGCCTGGTGAATGAATGGAAAAAAAAATATTTGTGCTGTAAATATTTACAGAGGACGTGTGTGTGTGGAAGATATAAAATATAAGTGGGGCTTTAATTGTCTAATGCCGATGATGTCAGCATGTCGTTGATCTGTCTCGCTGCTCAAAACAACACAGAGGCAAAAATTTTTAAAAAAAAACCTGGTGGGGTGTGTTTCTCATCACATTTTAAACTAGTGCGAAGGGAGCAGTGGCTCCCTGGTGGCACTGCGAGCAGCGTTTGGGTGTAGCAGCTGCACTCAAGTCTGGTTTGAACCTCCTGGTTTTTTTTGTTGTTTTTTCCTTTTCTTTTAAATTAAATCACCGACTTCAGGGTTTTTAATGCAATAGCTGCTAGTCTGAGGCCTAATTTTGACTGCGGTGTGACAGATTACGCCTGTTACTCATTAACACAGAGAGCAGGCCGGTCAAACGAATTATTCTTTAAATGAACAAATCCATTTTCACCTTTTTGTATCTCGCCTTGTTTCTGTCAGTGAGCCTGCTCTGCTTTTCTGTATCTGAGTGAGGGAGGAGGGGTGGGGGGGTAGAAGAGAGTGGAAGGCATTAGTTAGTTAAGCAGCTGTGCACTGGGGTCTCTCTCCCCCCCGGTAAGCGTAACCCTCTTCCTCTCCTGCTTTCTCCTTTGCCTCTTCGGTGAATTTCTATAGAGCGAAACACAAAGATAGCACTGTACATCTGGAATGCAACTTGTGTCATCTGTTAAATATAGGGTAGCATTACCGTGGCCCTCGGCGCTCGGAGGTGGGGGTCGAGTGGGGGCGGGGGGGGGGTGCTCCATCTAACACGGAAATGAAGCGATTCTGTGTGCCTACGTGAGCATGTAGCGACCGGCTAAATCTGTGTACAGGTGTTGCGTTTATTTATCTCTTCTCGTTGGTCAGCAGTTCCAACTCGCTTTATTTGTGCTGCACCGAATTACGACAGACGTTGAGTCAAATTATTTCACATCATCCCCAATTCGTATCCAGCTGCATTGGGTCTAAAACAATCCCGACACGTTTATGTCCAAGAGCACAGAAGCTTTGACAGCACATCTATCTTTAGTTTTATTTTTTGCCTCAAGAAAATGTGTGTTTTAAATAAATGGGGAAGGTGGTCTTTAAAAATCGTATATACTTGGAGGACTGTGGATTGTTATTAGGAGCCCCTGATACCTGTGCAGGTGTTGCCAGTCCTTTCAAACCATCTTCTTAAGCATTGCCTTAAAAAATACAAACCAGACATGTTCGCTTTACCTCATCCGGCATAGGTCATTTGACGTCTTTTTATAGATTATCTCTGAATGGAAAATAAGCAGAAACTGGTGCCGTATAAGAGTAAAATAGGGTGAAGAGGATATAGAAACGTTTAGGATCAAAGAGCAGAGAGAGAAGGAGGAAGTTCAAACTGGTAAGCGTCATATCCCCTACCCCAACATCTCTCTGATCGGCTTTCTAACCAAACGGCCAGATAGAGATTGAAAGAGGAGGGGCAAAAGCAGACGAGGTGGATTAGCAGAGCTAGTCAACAATTGATGGTTTCATCCAGGACATGTTACTGTGGAATATGAACTCTGCTGCTCTCATATTGAACTGTTAGCATGTCAGGACAGTCATGGGGTTGCTACATTTTATAAGGCATTACTGAACTAGACTGAATAAAAAGTAAGCTTTCATTGGAGCAAGATTGTTCCCTAATGGCTACCTGTGTCGTTTAGGTTCACAGGTGAACCTAAAGTTGTTCAAACACTTGTTTTTACAAGAATGACATGTACAAACTACCAACATTCTTCAAATGTTGTTGTGTTAGCTACATTTTTTTAAAGGCTTTTTTTTGTTTAAGTTATTAAGCTAAAAACAATAATGCCAATGCCGCTGTTGATCCCAGTGTCTGAGACCTTTCACATTAAGCTCACGTCACTTCCGAAGCAAATTTTCCAGTGGCTCATCCCACATCAAGATTCCGAAAAAATGTAGGTCATTTAAAATTTTAGCTACAGAAACAAATTATGAATTTCCAATATTATAAAAGTGCCAAAACTATCACCTCTATATCCTTCTGATTTCATTTTTCAGCATAAAAAAAAAACCGTGTAGTCGGAACTGCACTTTGCTAAAACGTAAAAAATAAAACTGACTGATCCATCAGTGTTTGCTTTTTACCCCCCCCAAAAAAACTCCAAAGCAAACTGTGCTGCTAATTTTACTGGTGCAAAACATTTAAAGAGATTATGTTTTTCAGCTCAGTCTGGGTTGTTTTTATTACTCCCTGAGCGCTGCAGCTCCTACAACCAGGTATCCACCCTCATGTCTCTGCTTATCTTTTCATGTCTCTCTCTCCTCATCAAACATAGCGTCACATGGAGTCGTTCATACGTCTTTATTACTCAGACAAGTCCTGCTCCTCCTCCTATCAGAAAACAACAATTTTTAAACACCAATATTTTAATTCCTCAGCACTTTTATATAATGATTTTTTTTTTTACTTTGGCATCTGCGTAGCAAGATTTTTCGCTGGCTTATAAGAATGGTTGTCGACGGCTGATGTAAAATTTTGAGCGTATTTGGCTTTATTAGGCACCAATCAGCCTAACCTTTTGCAAACTTGCAGAAAACGGCGATAAGATGAACTTAAGTGATTGTTGAAGATTTTATATTTTTTATTGGCACTGCAGCAGCACTACATCTACAGAAAAGATAAAGGTAATGACTATTGATTTACTTCTTTTAGATAGAAAGGTTATGGGAGGGGTTTGGGTTAGACTTGGTTTCGGGAGATGGTCACCCTTACTTTTCTGTATGTATATATATATATATATATATATATATATATATATATATATATTTTACAGAAAAGAAAAATTCTGTTTTTCAGAAAGCGTGCATCTGACTACGTGTTTATCCAATCCAATCCAATCCAACTTTATTTATAAAGCACTTTAAAACAACCACAGCTGAGACAAAGTGCTGTACATTAAAACACAACATAACAATAGTAAAAAATAAAACCTCTTACCGTTTAAAAACAAACATACAATGTAAAACTAGTGTTTACAGCTTTCCAGTGAAGCGTTCTTTCAGCTCAGACACGAGTCCAGAAATACTTTCGCTATGTGCGTCCTTTTGCCTGCCTGAATGGTTCTGTAAGTTCATTCATAATGGGTCCAGTAGCCAAATGAGTTCACCAGCAGAGGAGTGGGAGGGAGCAGAGAAAAGCGGGAAATGTGTGTTAGGCCTCTGCATGTGTGAGTGAAGGGCCCACGTTTGGGGATGGTTGGGGGGAAGGGGGGCGGGTTCGGGGGGTCGGACGCACAAAAGCCGCCTGAATAGACCGCATAATTGCTGTTAATGCCAGGGCAATGAGAGCAGCGACAGTTCCTGGTTAGGTGTCCAAACAATAGTGCCCCTGGGCTTCACATTTATCTTCCTGTGTGCGAAGGAGAAGAGAACGGGAAAGAGGAGGGATTGGAACAGGAGAGTTCAGTTTTCAATCATCGCTCGACGACTGAGCATGTGTTCATGTGTGTGGCTTCTGCCTTTGAATGCACCCCCCCCCCCCCCCCCCCGAGCCCCCCGCCACCACCTCCTTACCGGCCCTCCTGCACTTCCCGCTTTGCTTCCACGTTTCTGTTTCCCAGCGCCCGTCATCGTCAGAATAAACGCGACCTTAATAGCTCCGGGTGCATTTGGGGGGGATAGGGGGGTCCGCCGCGATGCTGGAGGAATTCCGGTAGCGTAGGCCTTCTGTTTGGACTGCAGAGTGTGTTTGGAAGGGGTCAAAGTGCACCGGCACTGACATGAATTTCACTGAGAAAGGAAGCCCCCCCACCCCCCACTTCTCCCTTCCTCCTCCTCGTAACTATTTTTATTACAACAACTGATAAAGAATCCTCGAGTCTCCTTTGGAGATTTTTTATTTTTTTCCCCCCAGATTATGCATGTGTCTGCGCACACGGGGAGGAGGTGCCACGCTGCCATCTCAGCTCTTAATGATCACATTGGGCCAGATAATGACTAGCTGTGCCAGTGTGCAGGGAACACCTGTGGTACACCAGCCTGTTATGGATGTGGTAAAAATGCCCTGGAACATAATATCGAGGAGGAAGAATCTCACTCATGCTTATTTCATCTTTTAATACCCTCACCACTTGTTTTTATCTGCTATTTTTTGGGGGGCTCTGTGAAGCATAATTACCCTCTTATCTTACAAACTAATGATAATTTGTACATAAAATTGGAAGCAATTTTAACTAATAACTTTGGAATTGTTTGTTGCAAACAAAATCTCACATTAATTAATTGTATGTGGTGGACCGGCACAAACGGGCAGATAGAAAATCGTTCAAAATCTGAAAATTGTGGCATGTATATATATATATTCATTCTCCCTTCATCCTGCTACCGATAAAGGTGCAAAGCTTTTCCTTCAGATGTTAACCTTGCAGCTCACCAAAGGCCATGTAGAGGACATCGAGAAAAAGTGATCAAGTCAAATTGACAGTGAAAGAATGTTGTGGAAGCATCATTTTGTGGGGGGAATAGAAACTGATCTGTGGCCTAAGGTTGTAGTTGATGATAGTTGTAATTGGTTGGGCAATAATGGCAATAATCGTTAGGCAACGAAATATTGAAGACAACTATTGTACAATTATAATGTTATGGTTTAAAAGGGTTAGTGTCAAAATGTGAGATCCTACAAAGTGCACAGCACTGACTTACAGTAGCAGAATGCAAATCATGCCACACTTTTCAGATTTGTATGGTAAAAATGTAAAAGCCATGTTTTTTTTTCTTCTTCCTCTTTTTTTCACAATTGTACACCACATTGGGCAGATCTATCACATAAAGTCTAGTAAAATGCCTGGAGATTTGTGGTTGTAACATGACAAATGTGAAAAAAATTCAAGGGCTGTGAATAGTTTAGCAAGCCATTGTGTTTATTCACCGTCTCTTCGGCCGCACAGGGTCTGCAACATATTAAGAAAACTGTTTTCTTTTGTATCCAGTTTATATCTCCGCTCTTAAAGCAGCCAGGGGATTTTCAGCATGCAGATAATCTGCTCATAAATGGCTCAGATGGGGAAGGAGGCAAAAGCGTGTGCTAAACACATAATGGCCAGAGTTTAAGGTGATAAAATTCCAGTCTATGTATTTTTAATCTCACTAATTAAACTTTTAATTGTGGCCAGATAAGCTCCGAGGAGCGAGAGCGCGGTTGCGTACATGGGGTTTTTGGAAGGAAGAGGGGAGTTTGCTAATGAGGTGAGCGTCTGCTTGTTTAGCTGTGGTATTATTTTTATTAAATTTTTTTTTAAAAAGTTGTGAATCCGGTGCTGGCTGCAAAAGGTGAGGGTAAAGCTTTAAGGGTGCAGGCAGAAATAATTTCATCTACTAATCTGGGGATTATGTCAGGATTTGGAACAGAAAAAATGTTGGCAAGATTACTTGAAAATGCACAAGGCTAATAAAATGAACCCCCCTTTACCCTAGCAATGTGAAACTGCGCTGGATTTCTCTTCTCAGCCCCCCCCCCCCTTTCTGGTTGATGAACCAATTCCAATGGAAAACAGATTAAGAGTAAATTCCCATGTGAGCTCTTTAACCAGCTGTTAGAAACCTATTTACACACAATAATAAAGCGCCTCTTATAAAGAGACAGCTGTCAACTTGTGTACAGCACTAAATAACATGTCATGTGAAGAGGCTGTCACGTCCGCACATGCTGAGTTGGTTTGTTGGGTTTTAGAACTCAGCATTGAGCAAGACGACTGCTAATAAAAATTTTAAACCATTTCATTCAATTTATTTCCTCTCCTTTCATGCCAACTTTTGAAGTCTTTGGAATATAATTATATGATTTCGATTTTTACCATGGCTGTTGTCACCCGCACCCGCTCATTGTGTATTCAGTCCTCCGCGGTTAGAGGCCAGCGTGACAGCAGCGCTCAGGGTCAACTCCGAAAGTGAACAAATTGACTCGTGGAAGTGAATTGTCAATTGTCATTCTCCCCCGAGGGGCCAGGAGTGAAAGGAGCGTCTTGTTTGGACAACTGTCCCGAGGTGAGATGAGTGGCCCTTGCCGTCCGGCCTGAAGGGACGCGCAGAGATGGACTCGCAGGTGGAAAACCAACCAAGTGGACTGGCAGACAAACACATAGGCAACAGGGAATGTGGCACTGCTGAGGCGGAAAACAATGGAATCTGGCCACCCTGAAATTGCTGTTTGATTGGAATAATGACCTGCAGTCGGCAGCTCAGCCTGTGTCCAGTATGAGGAAAACTGCGATTGGAGCCATCCCATCATAAAAAAACCAAGCCTGAATGAATGACAGCTGATTCCCTAGATCTCTGTGTTAAACATTAAACACAGATTGGTCCAGCACATGTTTCCAGAACTTAAATTTACATGCTTTGGCTCAGGCGAACATCAGAGTGAATGTTTTACATTCTGGTTTCTGAAAGATGAGTCCCGATCCTGAGTGGAATAAAAGTCTTATTCCAGCAGGTTCCCCACTAACTGTCCCTTTATTAAAACCTCAGGTTTGGCATGAAAAACGCCAAAGTAACCGGTGGGGATTTCTGAATATTGGGATCTACAAGAAGTCTGACACCCTCCAGAGTTATTAGAGTCCCTGATGATAATGTTTATATAAATTTTAAAATACATTTTAACAGTGGTGGTAGACACACTAACGCTAATAGCGGAGCTAATTTTTTGTTCAGCACTTTACCATTTTTACTAACTTTGAAGACTGAGTGTTGGTGTAATGCTTTAGCTTTACTGGAACTGATAGTTGTGCGTAGTGCTTTGGGCAACATACTTTTCATATATTATTTATTTATTATTATCAAGTTGTCCTGCCTTGTTTATCACAGTTCTGATTTTTGCTGTAGATATAGCCACGTCTAAGATCAACATGTTTCTGATTTCCTTGAATGACACGTTCTGTCATCTTTCACATTTTGAAGAATGGCTAAGCAAAACTTGCCTCTGACTTCAAATATACGCGCCAGTAAAACTTGAGATTCATACATCACTTATAAAGTCATGGTTTTAGTATAAATTACAAAGCCATGTTTATTCAATTGGAAATGGTATGGGTGCAAGTAATTGTGGGGCCTGTGATTTACTGAAAAAATAATATCCTTAGTTCAGTGAAACTATCCTGATGCAGTTTTTCCACATTTTTGCTGCCAAGAAGTGTGCAGAGGGTGTAAATGAGAAACAAAAATAAAACATATTGATTGTTTGATCAGTTTAGATTTTTACATTTTAGGTTTTTTTTGTTTTTCAGCTCGGTAAAAAATTCTAAAGTAGTCCGCTGTATTGTTTTTATTTTAGGCCCTTTATGAATCCGCATTCTCACATAAAGGTGTTTACTGTCCCTTGGTAAGTAAGCCAAAGGTCAAGTTCCGTGCAGCAGTTATAATGAAAGTTAAGAGTGGAGACTAGCATCGCTAAACAGACATGGCCTTTGTGTCATGTGATGCACGTCACCATGCACTTTAGAACCAGGAGGCTTTTTTATCTCCTCTTTACTGCTTCCTCTATCTTTATTGTCTGCCTTGCTTTGCATATTTCAAATAACTATAAAGATAAATTTCCAGCTTTGTCATTATACATTGAATCAAGCAGTTTCAGGAAGGATCCTTCAGGGTTGGGATGATTTTCACTAATCTCTCTTCCTTGGGAGGTCCACCGGACCGTATCGGTCAGCAATTACCAGCAGTTAGCGTCCCAGGCCCTCGGGAGCGTTTTCCAGGAGATGAATCTAGGCTTGGATGTGTATAAAAGCTCTTTGTTTGTTGTGGATGACCCTTGCCGGTGTAAGGCCTGTGTCTGTCTCTGCTCAGGCGGGCGGGCCAGCCTGCAGTTAGGATGCAGCAGCTGGCCGGGGCCCAGGCACAGGAATGCTGTGTGTGCTATTTGAACAGTGACTTGTCTCAGTGCAAGGCCTGAAGAACTGGAGGGAAGGAAGTTGCTGCATGTTTACATAGCTGAATTGTCCATTGCCCCCTTACCCCCTCTTCCAGTGTCTAATGCACTTCTGTTCAAACACTCACAAGTGTGGAGATGACCCCCACTGATGTTCACAGCTCTGCTTCTTCTGGTCTGAATCAGTCTGCGAATAACTGGACCTGCTAGCTGCTACTTTCTTCCCTGCTGTGGGTGTTTGCTTTTTTAACCTGGAGGCTTGGATGGTAGATAAAAGAAGTATTACAGGGCTCTGTTCGTCACTCTGAGACAGATGAGGAGGGCAACACGTAGACAAATGAAGAGGTGGAAAGCATCTTATTGCTCTTAGCGAGGGCCTGTCCAGCAAGGGTCCAGACATTGACGTACGGTGGCGGTGTCAGACTAATTGTTGTTTGAATTACCTGTTATGATCCAATGACAAATCTCTCACACTCTTGCCACCAGAGCGGAAAATGTATCCGGGGGATTGGCATGATCTTTGTGCGGGTGTGTAAACTTGGCTTCAACAAGATGGATAAATGCAATTATTGGACAGACCTGGAAAGGAGAAAATCAATTTAAAGCCCGTAAAGCTAAGCAGGGGCCGTGGTTAATTCATTTGGCCAATTTACGGGTGATGTACGAGTGTCAGGGCACATTAGTCAGGCAGGGAAATGGATGAGTGTGTGTTGGACCAGTAAGATAGAGAGGAGGAGGGGGCTTCAAGTGAAGATGCTCTCAGGATGCAGAGCAGTCTCCTTGAGACCCGGCTGCACTCTCTTCCCAACTCCATGATGCTTGGCGTCTCAGCGGACAAGGCCAATGGAGCTTGCTTGTAGAAATGACAAAAAGATTCACTGAGCGCACCGAGTGGGAGGGAAGCGGAATTGCTTTGCAAATGAGGTGCGGAAACGTGGCTGTGGTCTGCTGGGCAGCAGACTGAGTGCCAGAGTGTTTTGCCATACCAAGAGCTCAATCAGGTCCTGTCAGCAACCTCCCATCTCACCACCATCACCACCACCCCAAGTTAAATGACTGCTCTTTCTCTATGCAGCAGGTGTACCCATGCTAGACCCCAGCAAATTCAGCTTCCAGCTTTGATTCACTAAATAGTAAATAACACTGACATCGAATGCCCTAAATTTGATTCTTAATGCTTTGAGTGGTTTTGCCTAGGGTTCCTTGTATCTGTTAAAGATCACGGCACACTGACATTAGATCGCTTTAGCCTGCCTGCTCTGTTAAACAGCCATTGCTTTGGTGGTGCAAAACCCACTGAATGGTTACACAAGCTGAGTGGTATGCAAAAACAGTGGTTAGAGCGTAGCCGGGCGGGTGTGAGGCGTTGAGGGAAGCTTTGGTTTACAGCTTCAAGCCGCAGCCTGAATCGTGGGCAGGGTTTCTCTATCGGACAGAAAGTGGGAGAGAGAGAGAGAAGTGAGAGAATATGACCTCCCCATTGCAAAGCCAAAGCTGTTTAAGTGGCTGCCATCGTGCTCGAGTGCCTCTCTGTTTAGTTGGTCGGATTGTGATCCATGTCAGGGAAAGTGCACGTTAGCATGTGTCACCTGACTGCGAGGCAGTCGTCCTCAAGAAACCGGAGTCGGAGTGAATGCCAAGGCTTTTTAAAGACAGGTGCCACCCATGCCTGCCGCACAGCAGCTGGGGGAGAAGACTACATGGTCCATGGTTTATGTGTGGGCCACTGGCAAACGGCATCGACAAGAATCCTTAGACAGAAGGAATTCAATAAAACACATTCCTTCATCTGTCTCTGCATTGACAAACTGCAGTAGATGACCCTACTTTTTGTCAATGCAGTGATATAAATCTCTCAGTATTTACGTGTAAGCATCTAAAATCTGTGTTTCATTGCATTAGATTGTTTTTGTTTCCCATAATGATCAAAAGCACAACTGATCAATGAAGCAGGAAACCAGTGTCCTTCTCTCTGTTTAAAGGCGATATAGGGGGTAGGAAGTGGTGGGGGGGGGGGGAAGATTCACGCCCCCCCCCCCCCCCCCCCCCCCCCGGTGTTGGTGGTGGAGGAGGAACTGTACGAGCTATAATGCTGTTTTGATGCTCAGGGGAATGTGGGGCCTCCACAAGAA
>CAEGAF010027520.1:0-13445 GCA_903067075.1 Micropoecilia bifurca | reverse complement strand
CCCCCCCCCCCCCCGCCCCCCCCCCCCCCCCCCCCCCCCCCCCCCCCCCCCCCCCCCCCCCCCCCCCCCCCCCCGCCGCCTGGATGAAAAAAACCAAAACAGAACAAAACATGAACGCTGGGTTTTTACCTTAGAATGACCAACTCTCTGTTATTCCTATGTCAATTTGATTCAGTAGGGGCTTCCACACTTCCCATATCTGTGTCCTCTGTCACTTTTATCAGCAGTTGAAACTGTTTAATCCGTTGTTAACATGTGATAACCTGTTTTTTCGAGCCGCCTTTAAACGCAACATGAGCGCTAGTTTACACCTGTGTGGCAGTGAAGGAGACTACCTGCTGCTGTGCAGAACTACACAGGTGTGTTAGAGTCATGGCAGCAAAACAGCAAAACGCGAAGATCGTTTCACAGTTTACCCCCCCAAACTAACTGACTGAGTTGAGTGAAGCTGTTGGATGCAGGTAAAGTTAGCTAAAGGATGACTAGCTAGCTAATGTCAATATAGTATGGGCTTAACAAGTAGCCTGTAGGCTACCCATCTCATTGTCTATGTTCAGCTACATACATTCATTTTGCTCCCAACAAAGTCGATCCAGCCCCTTTTCCCCAGTTCTTAGAGTCACCCCTCCCTTCTCCAACACATGTCGTTCAACCAGACAGCTATTTGTAATCCGTAGGGGGGGCAGAGAAAATGTTTGTACACCACTGGGTGGGGCGCAGGAGAAAAAGTTTGGGAACCACTGTGTTAGCTAATTGGTGATAATGGGGAGCCATCTGTTTGCTGTAGTCTAGTCTAGTTGTTTTCTGTATCTTGTCTGATTGATATGTACTCTTGTTTCAGTTTCACAATATATAAAAAGGAAAAAAAACAACAAGAGTTGCAAAATAAAACAAGAAAACTATCAAGGACTGGATTATTTTCAACTTAAGTGATAGCTAGCTGTCTAGCTTTATAAGAGCAACACATTGTGAGGGCAGCATATTTGGTTTTCATTGTAAAAGACCTTTTGCTAGCTTCTCTCTCACAAAAAGGTCCCTAATGGTCTAGTGCTCAGGATTCTGCCCGTTCACCACCATGGCATGGGTTTGATTCCTGCCTCTAACTAACTAACTAACTAACTAACTAACTAACTAACTAACTAACTAACTAACTAACTAACTAACTAACTAACTAACAACACAGGGCACCATTATGACAACTAAAATGTACATGATGATCTTAGCTGTTTGTTGTTTCGTGAACCTGTCCTGTTTTGCAAATTAGTCAAATCACAGTGTTAGAGGAACATAGGAAATGTCATAATATTTTGTAGAAAATACAGTTTTCTTTTCAAATAGTTTTTAATATATCTGGGGCCGGATGTGTTTGACTTCCATTTTAAACACCTCACTGATCTCTGCCAAAACTGCCCTTGAGTTTTATTTACCTACTAGTTGTAAAAGGTTTACGTAGTTCAGTTTTATTGCTAAGGTCTGTTCTGAACAGCTCCACAATGCCTTGCATAAAAATGAAAATATCTATTGAAACTGACTTTCAGTTAGTTAAGAAAAGGGGAAAAAAATACCACTTCTACTTCAGTAGAATGACATTTGTGCAAAACCTTCAAGCCTTTGTAGACGTTCATAATAATTAGGTGTTTCTTCACACATCAAATGATCATAGTCAAGTTTGTTCCCAGCTAATTGATTTCGTTTAGATTTGCATGTATGTTGCTGTAAGAATTTCCACTCTCAAACTTCTCAGCAAGTTGATGATTTAATCAGCTGATTCTGTAACCAACAGAGATTGACTCAGTCTGCCTATTTATCTTGACTTCACCTGCATATTAACAGCCTTGGTGAAGTGTCTCTATGGGTCTGCCTGGCTGAGCAAAACCCATACAGGTCTAACAAAACAGAGACACCTTTAATAATAAATGACACAAGGGTTCACATGTCCACCGCTGTCCTCTGGGGCCGGATGTGTAGACATGGGTCACAGCATGACGTTGCATGAGGAGAGGAGAAGCTGATAAGGTGATGTCCTGTTGCCTGATCCAGTCAACTCCCTCAGAGCCAGAACATCCCACAGGTCTGTGTGCAGCCGAGCAGATCCATACCTCAACCTCTGGTGGAGTACAATCAGTATGCAAAAATGAACTGTGACAAAATATACAACCTAAAATCATCCAGTTCTTCAAACTCATCTCAGCCTCCTGGTAAGTCAACATGCTGATTTTTTTTTATCTCAGTAATTTGATGATTACTGAGATATGACAAAAATGACTCAACCTTAGTCAGTTAATTATGTGCATTGGTACAGAAGAGAATAAAGAGTGTGTGTTAATGAAGTGGTTTGAGGCAAAAGGGAGAAAAACATCAGTAAATAACATTTTCTTAAACTTAGTTTATATTTGGAGTATAGCTGCCTGGATTACAGATTTAGTGCACCTTTGACTTGTGATGACAGATCTATTATTTGCTTTTTACACTGTAGTAAAGTGTTAACACTCTGTAATTTATGTCATTTTAGAACCACAAATTTCAGTGTATGTTAGTGACCTTTCTCAAAGGCTAACACTAAAGCACAATTACAGTTATTCTTTTAGGAAATGCAAATCTTAAAACTATAAATAGGGCAGGATCCACCTTTCAACATTGTTTCCACTCAGTCAGAATGCATGAAGAGAGCCTTGGAATATGTTTTCAAGTCTAACCTGTCAGTTGTTATCCTGGCTCAACTAACATCAATCAAATGAATGACTCATCATTAGGCCTCTAAAATTTGATGACATGATGAGCAGAAAACGCAATTATTTATCTGCATTGAAGCAGAGGCACATCTAAAACATGCAGGAAGTCATCTTAGGAAGAGGAGTTTTTCATTTTTAGATGTGATGTTGATTTTTAAGAAGATAAAGAAAAAAAGCACAAATTTCCCAGGGAAGGAAACAAAAAGCTGAAAAAAGTCAATGGAATTTTTAGTTTTATTATATTTACAAATTATTCTTGGTTGTTTATTATTTCTTGCCAAAGTTAGTAAAAACCATCATGGAAGGTTTAAAAGAGTGACTTATGGCTCTAGAGCCACAGGTTGAAGATCTCTTGTAAACCATGCCGCAGTTTGGAGTTGATGTCCTCCTGGAAGGTGAAGCTCCACCCACAGTCTTTTGCAGACCCAAACAGATCCTGCACTTATCTCCAGCCATCTTTGCCATCCATTCTGTCTGTCCTGTCCCTGCAAAAATTAAGCATTCCCACAGCATAACGGTGCCACCACCATACACACTGCTCATGAAGTTTTGAGGACGTTAGTTTTGCACAACAAATTATATTTTGCTTTTTTGCCAACTTGAGAACAGTCTTCGACTTCAACCATCTTGAGTTTGATGGTAAACAGAAGATGTTTGATGGCAGTTGGTTGTACTTGATGTTATTTATAGAAACAGGAAAAGGGTTTAAATACATACAAACATAAATGCACACACTTTTCAGATTTTTGATAAGGGGGTTCAAAAACTATCTATGACATATATTTATTTTCAATTTCACAATTATGTACCATGACACTGTAAAAGATTAGATAAAAATTTGCACAAACTGAACTTTTTCATGGAGTAGTGTGAGGTTAAGGCAGGACCAAAACAGGAAATAAAGGAGCTCAGTGGGGTCACGGTGGTTCAAGGATATTGTAATGATGCCAACATACCACAGATGTAGTCCCACCAACAGGCTTTATTAGTAATTAGAACGATCCGCTATTTCTGAGGCTGCAGCTCACGCCCCCAACAAACCGCTATGCTCCCTGAACTAGCTTCCTGCTAACCCACCGAACTCCCTCTTCTTCTGGTCCTCGTCCTGCCGCACGTGTGGGTGATCCCTCACCCACATGAAACCTCCATCACATGTGAGTGGGAGTCAGCAGAGTCAGACAGGGGAAGCCCATAACTTTATATACATAACAATAAAGATCACAATGTAACGTACAACAAATACACATAACCATATGGACACCAGCAGAACTAAAACACAGAATCAATACATTATTTTAATGATAAAACTGATAAAAAAAATATATATAATCACATTGGACATTAACAGGTGGCTCATTGGCTAAAGGCAGCAGCTGTGAGGAGAGACCACACAGGCAGGCTGAGGGAGGATAATAAACATGAAGGGAGCTGAGAAGGAAAAAAGAACAAAGGGGAAAAACAGAGCGAAGGGAAATATAAAAGTGAAAGCACAAACAAGGAAACAACCTAAAATCATGATAGAATTATTAGCAAAAGGCATAAAGTCATTTATTCATTCTTGTGCTGGCTTAACAAATGCACAAGAATAAACTTGATTTGCTCATTCTTCGTTCTTACAAAGAAATTGGTTACATGTCAGGAAAGTTTTTGTTGTGTTTCCACACAATAAATAGGTCAGCATGATAAAAGGAAAGCAATGCATCTGTGAAGCAAAGAGAATGAAATTGGCTTGAACATCCTGTGAGTGGAAAACAGGCTTGCAAGTAATCAGGACAAAATAAGACTGCAGATGTAACAAAAGCATGGTTGGGTAAGACACAGGGGAAGAAAATCTATAACTTTTACTTTTTGGGTGTAGTTTTCTAATGTCGGCATCACCTATACGAAGCATATTGGTTTTTTTTTCCTTGCTGGCAGACATTCATCTCAACATCTGCTCCATAACTTACAGTCACCTGAGGATAGCCGGTGAGTCTTTTTATCCCTACAGGGAGTTTTGTTGTGTTTCAGGGTAGTTATGTAACCATAGTAACCAATTCTAAATGAGTCTTGTAAACAGATTTTTTAAAATATGAATGTGCCAATAGGTGACTGCTAGAGCTGTTGCCTTGCAGCAAGAAGGTTCTGGGTTCGATTCCCGGCCCGGTGTCTTTCTGCATGGAGTTTGCATGTTCTCCCTGTGCATGCGTGGGTTTTTCCGGGTACTCCGGTTTCCTCCCACAGTCCAAAAACATGACTGTCAGGTTAAGTGGTCACTTCAAATTGCCCTTAGGTGTGAGTGTGTGTGTGCATGGTTGTTTGTTCAGTGTATCTCTGTGTTGCCCTGCGACAGACTGGCAACTTGTTCAAGGTGTACCCCGCCTCTCACCCGAATGTTAGCTGGAGATGGGCAGCAGCAACCCTCCCGATCCCACTAAGGGACAAGGGTGTAGAGAAAATGGATTCTGTTTGAAGGCATGTTTCTTCCCCCCATGGTGCCACTTTTGTAAGGATGATGCTTGTTGGTTGGGCAGCCGTGATGATGTGGGATGGCTTGTCTGTTATCTCATCTCTTGAGCCACCCAAAGAATAACAGAACAATGACCTTGAGTTATGTTTCAGTAACAGAGAGCCGATGCCTCTCTGTTTAAGCTGCAAAGTCCTCTGAACATTGTGATTGTTGAGGATTTTGACCTCTGTTGCTGGATTTTCCTAACTGATAACAATAGGGCTTCTGTCAGAAAGCACGCTGGTCATCAGGGTGTTTAAAGGTTTACTGAAGAATTACTGAAAAACGGTGCAAATAAATTGAAGCAGTTTCTGAAAATACAATAATACAAATTCAAATTACTATTTAAAAATTAACAGTGAGCAAACAAACTTTAAATATTAGCATTAATTCCTTTCTAAAGCACTGTTTTAAATTTAAATGATGCAGAACAGCACCTGGAATCAGTCTATTTCCAACTACCCAAATATCAAGACTAACAGCCAAATAAAGATAGTTTCAACATTAAATCCCATCCATTAAGAACAAAACAGACATTCAAAAATTCTAGAAACACACTTTGTAACCAATAAGTGCTGTCAGAAGTGACAACCAACATCCACCCATTCATGACACAACTAATACCACAACTTACATCGTCAATGACTGCGGCACCAGTCTCAACAGTAAACAACAAACAGATCAACTGAACGTCAAGAAGAAGAAATAAACAGAACAAACCTCCTTCCAATAAGAGGATCCACTTCAAAATAAAAGCATAGACATGAGTCATTGAAGTACTTGAAGAATTAATAACAGTGATGCTAGATGTCAAGAGAGAGCTGAGACAGATGACCTTTTCATTCAGTTTGAACTCAAGAGAGGCTTTCTTCTGTTCTTTAAAAACACGGCCTTCGGGGTTACAGTCACCTATGTTGCATGAGTAATATCTGTGCAATTTATTTTTAACAAGAAAAACATCTAACACACCATTATTACGAACACTATATAACAGCGGATTTTTTTCCCCATCACTCTTTCTTAACGCAGTGTACAAATATTTATCCAAATGCATGTAATGGATGATCATTGTGTTGGTTGGTCATACAGGTAAAAGTGATCATAGTGTCATAATAAGCTGTTTTCAATGTGGGGACGCAGGAATATATCTAGAAACTTTTCACTCCGGTTATCTTGCGGTCATAAGTGGGATGGAGTATCTTCCATCTATTCTTTCCTCTTTTTGCCTTGATTTCCAGAGCCTGCTGCATTACCCTAAAGAGCGGAACAATTGCTACCTTCAGCGAGGTTTGAACCTGTACTCTGTGATTTCTATGATTAGAAGGGGAATCTTTGATGTTAGCACCTCAACAAGCACATCGCAAAGTTTGAAAGAAGTTGTTCTGTTGCATTCTGAGCACTATTTAAGGATTAAGCATGAACTGAACAATTTCAGAAAATAACAGCGAGAAATGAAAGAGAAGCGTCCAGTAAATATATATCTATATGAAAAATTACTTATTCTACTTGGAAAAACATTTTACATGAGTGAGTATATTTATTTGTAGCTAGTAATAATCACAATCCATGATTCTGAGTTAATGTCAATGTCCACATATTGACTATCAAATTTGAATAGTGTGCACACTGTTATTTGTGTATAAATCTGTGCCAATGGGTGAATGTGGCTGTAGTCTAAAGTGTTTTTAGTGGTCAGTGTGACCTTTCTGTCCTTCCTTGCTTCTATTATTCCATTCTTACTGTCTACCTCCATTCTTTCATCTTCCTTCCCTGTGTTCTTTATTATCTTTTTTCCATTTGCCCTGCTTTCTTTCCTCATCTTTGTCATTTCTTCATTTTCTTCTTGATTTCCTTATATCCTCCATCTATCTATTCATTCCTCTCAAATTATTATATTTTTTTATTTTTCTTGTGAATCTCCATTTATAAAGCCTTTCCATTGTAGAATTATCTGCCAGTACTTCACACTTAATTTTATTATTCCATAGATTCTACAACACAAAAAGGACTCTGGGATGTTGAGACTGAAAAATAGAATTTTAATAAGAGAATCAGTGATGAACTTGGTGTAGAGTTCCATTAAAGACAGTTTGAATCCTTTGCTTGTTTTCATTCTGTCCTAATGCTGTCATCTGGAGTCCAGGGCCATCTGACATGGCAAATAAGAAAAAGGATTACTGAAAGTGATATCATTTGGTCTTTACTCGTTCCATCAGCTCAGTTCAGTTCTCAGAATTCTGAAGATTTTTTATTCCTTTTTTATTTCATGCAACCAATAAATGATGAAGAATTTGAAGAGCAAATTCTGCCAGTTTATCTGATTTCACATGCGAGAATGAAAGCACTTTGAGATGTTTCAGTTTTCCTGACTTTTTCATGAGCTCAGAGTTGAAATGAACTGACAAGCTGCATCTGTACAACCAAAATCCATCTTGTTAGCACTGGGCTGATGAAGTTGCGCACCGCGCTTGAATCGATCAACATCCCTGGACCTGTTTTATCGGCCATGCTGTGAGCCAATATGATGTCCCAATATTGCTATGTGCTTTGAACTGTTATGGTTTTCACACTACAGCCACCGACTGTCAGCTCTTGTATGATAAACCAGGAAAGAAAAGCATAACTGAAGAGTTGAATGAAACAACTTCGAACTTTTGGTCTGCATCATCTTTTGGTCTAATAAATACCAACGAATAATATAATACGTAATACATAAACAGAATGCTACATCAAATCTTTCCTGCACACAGAAATCAGCATGCAGAAATTCTTTGACTTGGATGACAGAAGTTACAACAATTCTAAGGTGTTTTACATGGACTTGATTTGAACAGAATTAAATTAATGTAGCTTTTCTTCAAACCACAGACGATTTTGATGAGGCATTCCAGATTGACCAGCCAATCAGTGGCCACCACGCTCCGGCAGTGATGTCAGATTACAGTTCATACATAATTAAAAAATAACAGATATATTATCATTAAAAAAAAGAAAAAAACACACACTGAACTGATGACCAAGGTGAGAAATACTCTCAGAGGAGAATTCCTTGCGCAATATCATGTGACAGGTTCACAGGTTTCTCATATTGGACGACTCTACAGGGTTCTATTACAGATTTAATTGCGTCTGCTTGATCCTCACATCTGCATAATTTGCATCTCCTTCACTGCTGAAAAGTTGAGCAAATGCGTCATTCACCTCTGATACTCTGTCATCTTTATCATTCCGGAAAAGTGCTGCTTTCACTGCTCTGTGTCTATTCCAGGTATTACATTATTCCAGACAGATGATTTTTATTCTTCTGTCAAGTTCCTTTAAAAAAAAGGGCCCTCAAGGAGCTGATCTCATTTACAGTCACTGTCTAATTTTCTCACTTCTTCCTCTCTGTCATGGCCTCTCAGCGCCTGTTCTGTTCTCTCGTCAAAAGGAATCAAAGGAGTCAACATCAGGCAGGAAGAGTTTGGCTGGGAAACAAGGGAAAAGAGTTCTGACCCAGATAGCGGGAGAAACTGCCCATCCATTGATTCTTCCCTTCCATACCCCGGCAGGCCTGACACATGCTAAAAACGTACTTAGTAATCTACTTGCAGTCAGAGGGAAGGGGAGGGCCGAATTGGTTTTAGGCACAAAATGCACCACACTGCAACAGAAGGCCCTCCACTGGTGAAAAAGAACGGTTATTGATTAGAAAATTGCATGTAAGAGCAAACTTCAAACAATCACTCACCATAATGTCTGATACTGCAATATCTGTCTTAATTAGAATAAAAAACATGTGAAAGATAATGGGATTATCTGGTACTCTGTAGGAATGCAGACTGTATTGATTTTATAATGTCTCTAAATCAGACATGTTTGATGATGCAGATGGAATGGAAGAAGAAGGAGGGTTTTTAATACACTGCTCATGTTGGAGAAAACAAAATTGTTTCACTTTTCAAGTTATAAGAGCTATATCAGTCTTGTTGTGCAATGAACTGGCGACCTTCTTGGGCCCTCAAGCCTGGTTTATACATTAGAGGAGGATTCAAAATATCGATACCAAGTAAGAGTCAGTATCAGTTAGTGTTTTAACATGCTTTAGTTTCAGATTTACTCTTGAAATTTTGTCTTATTTTTGTGTCCTGCCATTAATTCTCTATCAAACTGAGATCTGGGCTTTGCCTGGGCCACTCCAGGACATCCACCTTGTTATCTCCAGGCCATCTCTGTGTAGCTTTAGCTGGAAGCTGCGGGTTGCTGTCTTTCTGGATAACAAATATTCTCTGAAGCTGTAGTTTAGCAGTGTTTGTTGTTTTGTCTGATGGCCAAAAACCTGCATTTTGGTCCATCTCTTTATGACTGAATTGAACTCCATGAACATTCAGGACCTTAGATGTTTTTCGTCTCCATCCCCTGACTGACACTTTTCAATAACATTTTCTTTGATTAGTTGCAGAGTTCTTTAGTCTTCATCCTGTAATGGTTGCCATGGATACTAGCTGCCAAAATCCATGGCTACATTCTGCAATCACTGGAGACAGCCACTGCACTTGTTCCTCTCATTCTAAGAATACCAGCACCAATTGACTGGACCTCAGTTTATGTAGGTCAGTTACTTTAGAGGGGAGGGAATATTTTTGCAATCATTTTTTGTATTTAGTAGTAATCAGTTTTCATTTTGACATTAAAAACTTTTTGGTACATTTTCTGTCAAAAAAGGAAAATCTCTTGATCATGATTGACTAGTAGCCGCAATAAACAGGGATAAAACATCCAAGGGGGGGGCGAATACTTTTCATGGACCCTTTATTTGACATTAGTTGTGTGTCAGATGGATGTTCCATTGCGCATGCAACGCATAGGGGCGCTGCACCAGAGGGGGAGCCGATTTATGTGTTCGCATCTACCTGAATAATACGTAGTTTCGACCGTGCTCCTACCCACTACCCCTCCTCCCTGCTTCCCCGGTCTTCCTGTCCTTTTAAACGGTAGCTTATTAGTGTAATACATAACTGCGCTTTGAGGATGTTTTAACTGTGATGGCCTACTGGGTGAAATAGTGATATTAGAAGTATGTTTTATTGTTCACAGAGGAAATCTTATATTTGTCTGCTGCTGTGTTTCCTTTAGAGAGATGACAGGAAGCAGAGGAGGAAATGGAGTAGGCCAGGAGAGATAGAAGAAGGACACAAGATAAAGAAAACATGAAAAAAAGAAGAGGAGAAACACAGAGGTGAAAGATGGGTAAATATGGTGAAAAAAAGAACGAAAGACAGCTTAGTCATCTCTGGACACACAAACACAGGCATACACATATTTAATGACACACAATCAAGCACACAGAGTTGACATGTTCTGTCACCGTCGGCACATTTCTGACTTCATCTAATTTCACAAACACATTCAATCTAAGTCTGTCTGTGTGTGCAGGGATCTGTGTGTATGTCAGGCTTCCTGGGGGTTGGCACACAAACGTTTGGCCTGTCTGTCTTCTTGCCACATGGTCGTCTGGAAAAAACGTCCCATAATTGCCCTCGTCCTTCCTCTTGTTGACGTCGTTGGCATGTAGTAGCTGTTCTGGACGGCCTTCCCCTGCAGTTCACCTGTTGAACGCTGCATTTTCTCAGCCCACCCACTCACCCAGAATAAATACGCTCTGAAAGATGTTTAAAAATGAAACACACCGATCCCTGTGAACACGGCGCATTATGGACGCCGTAAATCCTCTTCCATGCACTGCAACTGCAGCTGCATGAATCAAATATGCTGACTATGATTAAATGATAGCTGGAGAGAATATGTTGCTCTATGGTCGGTTCTCATCTGAGCTTCTTGTTCGGGCCTTCATGTGGTTGATTTCTCTGACTAACGGGGGCAGAAGGTGGAAGTAAATGTTCCTCAGCTGATGCTCTGCTTGGGTTTGTTGTCGTTTTGTGTTTCTGTAATGCAGCATTAGCAATTTGTTGCATCTTTGCTTTCCACTAATTATCAATGCAAAATGTGAAATAAAAAAACCTCTCAATTTTAGAACAACGATTTATGTACTGCGCATTTTGCTATTACAGTAGCAACAGGTTACACTGAAACATTACAGCAGGTTATCCAACTTTTAAAAATAAGTTATTTGTTTCACATAATCAAGTTCAGTTTATCCTTATAGCTTAAGAATAAACAATGTTAAAGAAACTTAAAACATTACATCTGGCAAACGTCATGTGAAAAATTACCTACATTTTTAAGTTGGAGCTCCATTCTTTTTTTAATCCATGTATAAGGTGAAATAATACCTGGTACTGATGTATGTAAATTAGTGGTGGGATTTTAATTGCAGAGTCTACAATTATTACATACTCTGCTATCCTCCTGGCATAGAAGCAGGAGGAGGGCATAAGCATTTTCAGTCAGACTCGTATACGCACTGCTCAATGTACTAAAGGCAGAAAAACAACTCACCGTTCCAGGAAAACTGTTTATCCACCATCATTGGTGGCCATGCTAACTAGCCTCACAACATCCGTGGCAGTTTATGTTATATTGATGTTATTGTAGGGTTTCTGCTGTAGCAGAAAGAAGGATGGAGGGGATGTGAGTGGGTGTACACCAGGATTATTGACAGCACTAGGACACTCTTTGCTCTGATTGGTTGTTTCTAACTGAATTGCTATTTAAGTTAGCAATGGGAGCACTGGGAAAAGACATAGGAGTTAGATTTTTTTCAGATTATCTGTCTTACACTGTCACAACATAATGATAATTTTAGCAAATATGTATAAAAACATTTTTTTGTATAAAAGTTCTATCTTGCATCTTTAACTGATATAAAATATTAGCATATTTATCAACCTGGCTACTGAGAGGTACCTTATCAAACATGCCGACATTCTCTCCCTACACAAATCTCCTTGCAACTCACATCTTCTACACGTGCACAGCATGATTTGTACACACTGCTTAAATGTGTGTTAGCGTGATTGCGTGTGTGTGGTAGCCATGATTAAATCATGACCAGTTTGAAGGCTGCTTTATAAATGTCAGAATATATTAGATTCAGTTGTTTCACTCCGGGGTTTTGCCCATCCGATGGCGCATTCATCTTCCAAAGCAGCTCTGTGTGTGCCTGAGTCAAACAGGGAAGTGAGAAAATGCAACAAATGCTAATGTCAAAAGTGCTACCGTATTTTCCGCACTATAAGGTGCACCTAAAAACCTTCAATTTTCTCAAAAGCCGAAAGTGTGCCTTATAATCCGGTGCGCCTTGTATATGGACCAATATTGAGCCACAACAGGTCTAGCAACTACAGTAAACAGCCACTGACTTCATTTCTGCCCGTAGAAGAAGCGTGCTATGCTGGGATAGTTGTCAGAACGCTGGTTTGTTAATAAAGTTTGACTGACCTATCTACCTACTTGATAATCAGGTTGTCTGCAGGTCATTTAGCACCACATTCCCCACAAACATGCTGTGCACGAATGGAGAAGGGTGACCATCGTTCGGCCACGCCCCGGCCCTGTCACGGAAGGCTCTCCTCGCCGACCCGACTGTTTTGTTGACATTCTTCATGTCAACAAAGTGGCTTTAGATATTAATCCGGGGAGCTTCGAATAGGGTTACCAAGGTACCAGCCCCTATACATTTAAAGCCGGGGGGTGGAGGGGTGAGACAGAGACTGCGGCGGAAGTGTGTCGGTTGGTCTGTGTTACCCAGAAAGCAGTTGGGCACAATATTGCAACACCAACACTGTGAGTGAAACAATTACTGCAGCAGACTACTATATACTCAGGGACCACTTCTTTATTATTATATATCCACATTTGTAGAGTATGGGTTCAATACGGGACAGGTGGAAACCGTAACTCTAGCATCTATTCTATACGCCTTATAATCCGGAAAATACGGTACTTTAAAAATTTTCCCATTTAATGTGAAACTGTTCTAAACTGACCAGTGTCATGTTGCTGTTCTTAGACAACAAAATAGGACCAAGTGTAAACAAAACCAGGAAACAATCCCTATGGTATCCATTCTTTTTTGTACAATGGTAAGGCTTCCCCTACTGGGGGAGTTTCTGAATATAAGTCCCCCAGTAGGGATTTGAACCTATGAGCTTCTGGGTGCTAGGTAATATCACTACCATCTGTACCACTGCACAGACTGCCTTTAAATTTCATTTGAAAGAAAGATAAAGGTAACACTTTTTATTTCAGTTTTGTTAGTGCAAAAAAAAAATAAAAATAATATA